>JAOWCC010000019.1:101609085-101869593 GCA_030867875.1 Actinernus sp. WN-2022
TACACGTGAATGTGTATTCGTGAGTGCTGTCACGAAGAATTGATATCTTAAAATGAAATATTCTCAAAGGTCACACGTCGCCGCCAGGTCAACACGTTGTTTAGATCGGAAGGAAAACAAGAAACGTGACTTTACAGCTCCATAGCTCACTAATTTCACTGCCAATAAAAAATATAGCAGTATCCTTTGGAAAACTATTGTCGAAACTATTGAGAAACTCTGTAGTAATCAGTGAAACTAGTTTGGACAATTGTCAATGTTGTGGAAAAATATGCAAAAATGCACAAATTATCTGAGGCGCCACTTTACTTTGTTAGGGACCATTCATTATTTATGCCTGGGGGGGGGCTGGCAAGATTCGTTCTAAACAACAACAAAATGTCTTGACCCCCCTCCAAACAAAACAAAAATTTCATAACCCCCCCGCACACAATTCTGAAAAATATAGAGCCCCCCCCCCCCCCCCCCCCCCCCCTCCCTCCCTCACACTGTTCACAGTTTTACATTTACAGAGGATTAAACACGGACTGAACATTATGTGGATCGGCTCTACTTAGGGGGGCCGGGGAAAATTTTTTGAAATTAAGGTTTCTGAGATCGCTGGAAATGCACCCAAACCTACCTTTAATTAATTTCAGATGGATCTAGATGATATTTTTTTACTAATGGAGTTTCAAAATTAAGATGAGGCAAACAAAATATTAGGCAAGACAATTGAATGGTGGTTGCATTAGGTGCTCTGTATGTTTCTCATTGGATTGGCTGATTACTATTTAATAAAGCAAGGTATTTCTCTGGGGGGGTCCGGGGATGCTCCCATGGGGGAAAATTTTGAAAATTGCGGCCCCTTAGATGCCTGGAAATGCACCCAAAAATATAGACAGCCCCCCCCCTTCTATGCTTATTTTTTTCTGTGACCCCCCCTCTCATGCTCTTGAATTTTTGATAACCCCCCCCTCATTCTTGCCAGCCCCCCCCCCCCCCCCCAGGCATAAATAATGAATGGTCCCTTAGGCGAAGGCAGTTTCCGTTTAGGCCGATCAAGTGTTTTAAAGTGTACACGCTGTATTTTTAGAAGCTGATAAATGTAATGGTACTTTATGGGTGTTCTAGTTCAGTTGTTTCGGAATACTTGTACTCTTCAGAAGTCTACAGTTTATTGCCAAACTTGGGGTTTCGGACGGTAGTTTAGTTAAGGTACGTTCGTCTTGGCAAACGGGCCTATTTATTATCTCTCCTGGAGATAAGCACAGTCCGGTGCAGTGCCTACAGCCTTTATATTGTTCAAAGCAAAAATGCCCTCCGTAATTATTATACTTGCTGAACTCCATATAACAAACTGAGGCATCGGTTTATTCTTTTGACTGCGAAACAAAATTGGGATTGCCTATTGTTGTTAAGGGAAAAAAGTCATTATGTCCTGTAAAAATAAATAGAAATTAACAGTTCTGTGATCTGATCGAGGGATTAAAACTCAAGTGTTCTTGTGTACAATAGAGTTTTTCAATTATTCATCTGTATTTGTTTAGGCAGATTCCTTTGTTTTTAATCTGCAACTGATTTATAATCAGGGCACGTCCGAGATGGGTACTCTCGGTGACCAATCACAGTTGATTATACAATGTGATTATAGCTAATTGTGGTCATCATTGTTTACAAGAGAAATCGAACATGTTAGCCGAGACTAAGGGTTTATTATTCGGAAAATAAATTGTGCGGTTCATTTGCCCCAGCTCCCTGCTAGCAGAAATTATATCCATGCATGTAAAATAAAAGAATATTTCCCAGCTAGCGAGATCTTTACAAACAGAAAGGTCTTTAAGATGTAATTTATAACTGGTGCTGGTGCTTGCATTTAAAAAAGGAACTTGAAAATACAATACAAATTGAGTTTTCCAGCTACTAATGCACAAGTAATTTAGCTTCGTTCTATATCATTCTGAAAAATTATTATTGAATTATGTTGGCAGTAAAGCTAGACGGTTGTCTGTGTAACTTTACTCCTCACTTTCACCACAGGTACGTGTAATCAACCCCCCTTTTTTCTAGATGGGAAAATTGAAATGCGTACGGCACAGTTCTTCAAGACAATCAAATCGTGACAACACTCGGAACTGTAATGACAGATTTCTGAATGAGTTTGGGATTATTACGCGACTGACATATAATTGCTTTCACACATGAATTTCCCCCATTATTTTACCGATTTTTGTGCCCTCTTCGGCTGTTTTCCTTTTCAAAAAATTAAACAACTGATTGTTACTCAGTTCTGCTTCGTTTTCAGAAGATAAAATCGAAGAAAAAAAATTCAACAGCTTGAAAGAGAACAGAAAAACTCTCAGGAAAAGAGTAGATTGCCGTTATGATTATAGTTAGGAACCAAAGAGAAAGGCGCTTGCTTTATCTTAGAAGCCTACTAGCTCTGTCTGTTCTCCTTCAGATCAGAGTAGCCGAGTTATCGCGAATTCCAAGATAAAACCAAGAACAGGTTATAGGGCTACAATACGATTTTTTTTAACCCAGAAAGAATTCGATTTTTGGCTTCCCAGATATACGATCGAGATACTTGATCGGCAGGGTGTTGGCTGAACAAACAACTCTGCACTTATCCCAGGATTAAGAAGAACTAAAGGTCAGAAAAAATGTCCGCGACAGGCGACAGGATGGCGCCACGACTACGAAAAAGCTGAACAACGTATATGTATTGAAGAATATTTTGGCTGGCCAAACTAGCGTTCAGGTAGATGTACGCGAAGAAAGCTAGGTTGGCTAACAGAATATTGAATATCTTCAATATATATATACGTTTCTCGAACAGCTTTGCTATAGTCCTTGGACTTTAATATACAATTTTTATTGTTTTTGGCTGATCAGCCGATCAGAATCTCATGGTCAGACCAACATACCATAGGACAGAATTGTCATATACGGTTGTTTTCTGTTTTAAATATATATATAATTACTAGAAGCCCATTGTAATTATTAGCTTTTTAGGCTGCGAGTGTTTCGTTTTTAATTTTAGTCAGTCACGTCCCTTGGAAAGTGCTAATTAAAATAAATTAGTTTTATAGATAATCAGGCACTGAACATATTCGTAACTATACCAAAAAGTAATTTTATACTTTTTAAAATCTTGTGTTTTTAAAAATATAATTTAGATTACTGCCATTTTCTGTTCCCTTGTGTATAGTTATTGTTACTCTTTTTGGTTGGAACAGGGCTCCTGGATGGAATTCATTCATTTGCTTTTAACGCGAGTTTAACGTAATTAATCTTTTATATTTTATAGTTTTAGAAACAGTTAGATGTTTCGAGCAAAACGGTGCGACACGTGTGAGTTCACTTAAAAGTTGCCAGTTTCTTTAGCGACCTGCGGATTTCCGGTTTACGTGGTTGATCGAGATGGATTCTAGACTGAGTACCAGGAGGGCGAGGAAATCTTACGTTAGAAAGCAAATCACGGGTTTAAAAAGTTGCAGTATACTCAGCAACGATATGAATTCACTAAAAAAATACTTTTACAAAAAGAATAACTTTTTCCAGCATTTTCCAATTTAATTTAAATTTCAATGAAAATCAAAGCAAGGATGCTAGAGTGTTTAATTTTCTGCTCTGTAATTATCAGCTGCATGGTTTCCTGTCTTTTGTGAAGGCTTGTGATACAGCGCACGAGGTTGAAAAGATCCTTCAGATTCTTCGGCTTATTCCACGTACTACTTTAATAGATCTATTGTAAGACTGCCTAATTGTTAAATAATTCTTTAGATAATTTTGTTGTACTGATCAATTGGCCAAACTGTTTTTTGCGGCTTTCAACAAGTTAACTTGAAAAGAAAATCAAACCAAGGTTGCCCATAGGGGCTCCATTATCTGGAATGCTCTCTTTAAACAAAGATCTTAAACCGTATAAACTTTAGCGCAGAATCCGTGCAAACTGCTCCACGGCATGAAGACTGTTACGAATGTTATTGACATGTAGTATGTTTGATAGTATTGCAAACTGCTCCACGGCATGAAGACTGTTACAAAAATTAATGTTATTGACATGTAGTATGTTTGATAGTATTGTAAACGGGAATCCCATATCCCCGAGTTTGGAATCGAGTCCGAGTTAGAGTTAGACTCGAGTTGGAATCCGAGTTAGATTCCGAGTTAGTTTCCAAGTTGGAATTCGAGTTAGATTCGGCGTTTACAGTAGTGAAATTTTGAATTTTAGCCGGCTTTGATTGATAACGGTCTGAAAGGTTTGCCATTATCCCCGGGGTCAGTATGCAGCCGGCGATGAGTACGAGGGCGGTCATCAAAAGTCGAATTACAACAATTCAAACGTTAAATGCCATTTAAAGGCAGAAAATCAAACTGAGTTTCGCTTTGAGCAATTTCGCTTTGAGCACTTACGCTTTATCGAATTTCGCTTTGAGCAGTAGTGTACTTTTGCCTTATCGAGTTTCGCTTTGGGCACTTTCAATTTCAGCATTTTCACTTTTGACACTGCTAGCGTGGCCGAGGGCAGCCAAAATCCCAGGACTCACTCATTTTGGGATCGGTAAGCACAGGTTTACCATCCTCAAAATTGGTTTTGGGCTTCCTGTGGCTACAGTTTTAAATGTATTTTGCCTTGTTTACCTTGTGAGTGGTGAGGCGGTAGAGGAGAACGAGAACGAGAATGGAGAGAGGGGAAGAGACGCTGATGAGGGTGGTAAAGGAACTAAGATGCCCCTAAATAGAGGGTGGTAAAGGAACTAATATGTTTCTATATCATGAGTGTGATAAAGGGTATTTTTGAGAAGCGTGATTAGCTATTTATTTTTTCGTTAACTGTGAAACGGCTGTTTATTTGCCAGTGAATCGTGATTTATTTAATTTCCGAGACCCGTGAATTGCCTTTTATTGTGTTCGTGAATTGAGTAATTAATTTACCGTTAATTGTGATTTCCGGCAAATGTCGATTTCATCTGTTTTCAAATAACGCTGATCCCGTAAGCGACGCAGACAACCTCATTCGCAGGCCCTTTTTCCTCGTGAAATGGCCATTTTATTATCCAGTCACCGTGACTGAATGGGCATTTAATTTCCTGTTGTGCGAAATGTGATCAGACCCCCTTGCACCCTCTCTCTCTCTATATATATATATATATACGATCATATAATTGTTTTGGAAGGACAATAGAGCATTCAACAAGGCATAGGAGCCTCTCACACCTTTAAACAACTGACACACTGTGTCAAACTTACAGCACTTATGATCAATCAATCAATCAATCAGTCGTTTATTTGTACCGAGAATTTAATACAAATATAAAAAAAGAAAATGAAAGATTCCGATAATAAAGGTGCTGGGTACCTAACCAGAAACTAATCGAGCTAAGTTAAAACTATCAGTATTAAAGCCCGCCTAGCATGCGGCAGTAGCGACCATATTTTCTATAAAGGTTCGGCGGGATTTAGCAAATGACCCTTTAAACTGGTACGCATGAATTAACAGAGCATTAACAAATATCATAATGATTGTGAATATAGGGATTCCACATTTGAGGTTCTACGCGAGTTTTGTGCTACGTACTTCTAGCTTCGTAGACTGCTAGCAAGTCCCTTCTATGGTCAATGTACTATATTGGTCAATAATGTTATAACATCTTATACGGTTACGACGGTTTCTGCAGCTAACCAAGCATGTGGCAGGATCAGTTTCCCCGGCGGGTGATAGTGCTGAATAGAGCTGAGAGACAATCTGGTGCACAGGTATTTCTGACTTTACACATCATAATTGCTTTTTGCTTGGCTCTTCAGTCTTTCAATGAGCCTTTCCCAACCCAAAAAATCGAGTTTAGATTGTGAGCAGGTATAATGTGTATTACAATCAGAAAAATAAGTCTCGCAGCTCTATTTTGCAATTTACTTCATTATCTTAGGAGCTCATCCACAAAATTACTTTTTCCCCGCCCAAAGACGGCTGTTTCCGCAGGCTAAAAAAATGTGGAATAAGCATAATGCCACGTCCCTGGTTTCATTTAAAAAGTCAAAAGATAGAGCCGACTGTCGGTCATTCTCCTTAAACTGTGCAAAATTACAGGGAGCATATTTCAATCTGATTTGGGGCCACGTTAGTAATGTGCGTCTCATCGGCTATGATACAATACGAAAGAAAGAGCACTTTACAATCTTAATAGGCCTTTTGTAGGAAATGTAGGAAACAGTGTGTTCTGATATATCACTTTAGTAACGAATGAATTGAGCTCCAAACAATCTTCAAATACGCAGTTTAGAAAGAGCGACAATCGATTGGAGATAGAAAATAGCATTTACAAACAGGTTTTGCTAATAATACTACCGATTTCGTACAAGTGCCTTTTAAAAATAAATTGTATTTTTGCCGTTTACTGCAAAAGGCCCATTCTGAATATTCCAAAACAACAGTACTAGCCCGCCCCGAGGTAAATCATTAATAACTCGGAATCTAACTCGGTTCCAACTCGGATTCCAACTCGGATTCCAACTCAATCGGCTAACTCGGGTTCCAACTCTAACTCGGACTCGATTCCAAACTCGGGGATATGGTACTCCCATTGTAAACTGCTCCACAGCACGAAGACTGTTACGAATGTTATTGATATGCAGTATGTTTGATAGTATTGCAAACTGCTCCACGGCATGAAGACTGTTACAAATGCTATTGACATGTAGTATGTTTGATAGTATTGCAAACTGCTCCACGGCATGAAGACTGTTACAACTGAATGTTATTGATATGTAGTATGTTTGATAGTATTGCAAACTGCTCCACGGCATGAAGACTGTTACGAATGTTATTGATATGCAGTATGTTTGATACGATAGTATTGCAAACTGCTCCACGGCATGAAGACTGTTACGAATGTTATTGAAATGGTGAGTATTTTTGATAGTATTATATAGGATTTTATAGTATTATTAATTGTAAATACCTTTTTAATGTTATACATTGTTAATTAATCTTATATATATAGATACACGACTCCACAAGCGGTATGGCTTTAGTTCCTATCGTGTTTAAATAAAATTTATTGTATTGTTTGTATTGTATTGTATTAGGTTAAGTTTCTTTCTGCAAGAGTGTTTTCTGCTCTGTGACTATCAACTGGTTTCCTGTCTGCTTTGTGAAGGCTTTAGGCGTAGCCATTGGCCAAATCTTTATCCAGAATGCTTATGATACAACGCACGAGGTCGAAAAGATCCTTCAGATTCTTCAGCTTAGAAATATAGTTATTCCACTATACTTTAATAAATCTATTGTAAGACTGCCTTGTTAAATAATTATGCTGTAATTTTGTTGTACTGTTATAAACGCCTTCAACAATGATCTATTTCCCGTTGCCGACTCCCATCAGTAAATCTAATTACCACCGGCATGATATTGCGTCAAGATTTCGTCGCTTTACCATGTCAGTATAGTCCGTTATCAATACAGCAATGATAAATTGACGACTTTTGAACTTTATCTTCGACGGACATGCCTAATAACATGGAGTAATAAAATAACGATTGTGAAAGCTTTTGGCTTTGGTCCGTTGCTTGATTGAACAATTTCCTCGAGCTCAGCGTGGTTGACGGCACGAATCCGATTAGCACACTGATAATGTAATGTAGTTATCCGAGAAGACGTGTAGGATCGAGTCTACCTGTTTTGCAATTTGAGGGATTATTTCGCAATTAGGAAGCAGCTAACTTAATTTAAGACCCCGTAAGTGTTGGTCCGGAATCAACCTTCTACCACTGATCGAGAAGGCAGGCAGTTTGCCAGACATGTATACTCAGATTTATTAAGACGATCACAACTGAAACATTAACTTCGTAGCGTGTATCAGTTCTATTTGATATACTCTGTGAAACAACAAATTAGTGAGCCAAGGTTGATACTTTACAAATACTGAATTGTTTTCTTTAAACAAAAAATAAATAAAGTTAATAAAAGAAACCGGATAACGGACCATGTCAGTTCGAAGTGTGTAAGTATTTACAACTAATCCTAGATACATAAAACAAACTAGCGGGTACAAAAAAGACAAAAAAGAATACATTTCAGTTGTGGTTTAAAAGTAACAATTATAAAAACACTCAAAGTGGGTCTATAATCAGAGATCGTGTGATTTTATCAGTTCAAGCGGTCGGCTGATCGCTAATTAACTTCTAAAATAACATTTTTACAATATACAATTCGCTGCATAAAATGTTTATAGCCGGAATGTCTGCTGCTTTTTTCCGGCCAAATAAAACATGATTTCTGCAGTGATTATTATTGTCCAATCATAACCCAGGGTTTAGGGTGTTTAGGCTAATCTCAGGTTTAGTTTTTTTTCTAACATTTATATATGTACCGGCTACCGATAAGATAATCCTTTATACACCGGACTTTCATAACTGTGATTTCCCGTTTCGGTAGTTTATCTGTATGCACAGAAAAACATGAACATTGCCATGTGAAAGAGCATGTCGACATTAGTGAACATGTGAAAGTTGAGTGCTGTAGCTTATATATAAAGCAAATATATAACGTTACAGCCGAAAAACAACGGAGGCATTTCTAGCCTCGCTTTCATGTTTTCCTGCATTAGAAATGCTCATAGTTCAACAGCAATTTTCCACATTGCTCTAAAACTCAAACAATTACTAGTTTTAATGTGATCTTTCGTGTGGTAGCATTGGTTTCCCTCTACAGATTAATCTTCTGAATTATGCAAAGGAGGCGGCCATTAAAAGTAATCCGACAACGCTTAGGGACCCTTAGGTCCCCGAAATGGATGCATGGTCGAGTTTCCTCTGTGACTTTATATCATTATTAGCTAGATATCGCAGTTAGTTATAATCCCCTGGTTTCCAGGACCATGGAAAAACCTTGACTACCAACTGGATATTGAACTTGTCATAATCAAAATCGGTAGCTAGCAAATCATTTTTAAAAAAACTTTCTCGAAAATTCGTCTCTTATCATAAGAGACGAATTTTCGAGAAAGTTTTTTTAAAAATGATTTGCTAGCTACCGATTTTGATTATGACAAGTTCAATATCCAGTTGGTAGTCAAGGTTCCCAGGAATGATTAGCTCTTTCATGTATCAGTGAACAAAATTAATTGTGAAAAAATAGAATAGAACGTGTAACGGTTCGACTTCTTCCTTAGTTGGGAATTTTCCGGAAAATTCTGCCCCAATATATCCATAAAAGTGCCTTGTTATAAATGAGCAATATTGTAACACCAACATTTTCCCCTCTAAGACCCACTCAGACTCAAAATAATCTCTTTAGCGTGAAATGCTTTATCGGTGTTTTTTTATAATTTCGCCAGTTAATATAACTCACTTATATAGTTACTATTAATAGTAACTTTTAAAAGTTGCCAAAGGCAGCAATTTAGTTTTCGCAAACTAACTTGTTTTTCATAGTGGTACTCGGGTGAGATTTTTAGAAACTTATCGAACGAAAAACATCCAGGAAAACAACTACGATAAGATGCGGTGAGTGGTGTTGAGCTTTATTTTAGGCCACACAGACAAAACGGAGGTAAATAAACCTGCAATAAGAAATAAAATATACAAACTCAATCTAAAAGAAATCTTTAAAGATGACAAGGATATTAAACAGAGCGGCGAAAAGCGCGAAAACTGAAAAAAGCGTGACTTTCTCCCTTGAATAAATTCATTTTATATTGAAAAGTTCACTCTAAGGCCATCACAATAAAATGTTTCGTTTACTCATCGTCCTCTGGCTCGAAATGGTGGCCGGTCGGTCGTTCGCGATCGGTAAAAAGCAAACAAACAAAAACGTTAGGGCCGGGATCTTTAACCAAGTCGGCTTGAAGACTCGTGTAAAAATGTTCATGTATTCCTCGACTACTTTTTCTTCTACTAGTTGTGGATTGACAATTTGTACGAGAAAGGCAAGAAACTAATACGCAGAGAGCTCGGAAAACAGGTGTAATAAAAAAATATTATAATTTTGTTTACTTTTCCCCCAAAAATGGGGCGGTCGGGCGATGGTAAACGAAACATTTTATTGGGATCACCTAATTCAACCCTGTGTCGTTGACAGTGGAATCGTTTTTGAGCACTACTAATTGTGAAAACATGTCATCTTTATTTCCTTTGGAAGACAGATATCGTTCATGTATTAATAGTTCTGACTCATTTACGAGAGCGTCAATGTGCTCTACGTCAGTTTTCTTCACAGGTCTATTCATAAAATCAGTTTTATACACGTAATGTATTTGACATCGCGCACGCGATGGGCTCACTAGAATGAATCATGGTTCAGTTTGTGCACTGTTTTCAGTCTTTTAAAGTAAATGCTAAAACTCATAAATCTAGACGTTATTCAGTAGGGCCGTGATTGTTCTCGAGAAATGACACTCTATCTTGATTATTCGCCACAAAATGATTTTATATTCTTTGTAATATTGTATGCTCGACAAACTGATAGAGTTCCTTTTTTTAAAGTTCCAGTAATTTTCAACGCATTCCCTATCATGCTTTGGCCCAAATAAAATTATACTACGACTGAAATAAAAAAACTTTTTGAGTGCCGAGTAACTAATAGCGAATCTTTGAAGGTGCTAGATCTCGTAATAGTCTCCTTTTAAATTAATATCTAATTATTTCACTGCTTTGTCTACATATGTGAAACATAATAGCTTATTCAGTGCTAAAATTTGTACCTCTCAAGGGTAAAAACGTACGTAAAATCTTTTCAAAATATTTGTAATTTTGAAAACAGATTAGCAAGTAAACATTACATGATCGTACTATATTTAGACCGTTTCTTAATTCCAAACTGATAAGTATAATAGTTTTTTATAGATAGGGAAGTACGTCCAATCGACGGGCGCGGAAAAACTGTAGCAGAAAAAAATGCTCCATATATCTATTTCTGATGTTTAAAATTGAAGTTGAAAATGCTTCTGTTTAACAAAATTTACTAACTTGGAACCTTAGCTTATTAAACATTTTCTGAGTTTGTTTTAACGTGAGTCGGACAGCAAATCGTGATTCTCATGAAAATGTTGAACGTGTTGATCTGGTCAGAGGTCATCCAACCCAAATTATTTATATGCCCCAACAAAAGAAGCTAACGAGGAATCCATTGTTGAAGGACACCAACATGGCGGCTATGACGACATGTGAAAGCCAGCAATAACCGAAGAAGGCCAGGACGTGTGGCTGGGTCGGAAGGGGGCGTGTATAATACGCAAAAGATGGAATAAACTTCTCCTAATTGCGGTTTTGTTTCAACAACTCTTCAAGCACTATTCGATTTTGTTAGCGACGACCTGTGGTTTGTTTACATTTTTATGCCATGAATCATGCGTCGTTTCAGAAGAAGAATCGCGGCCGTGATCGAAAAAAGGTTTGTTTTTGGGGCAACGAAAATGTTTTTAGTTTGCATCAGTTAGGGCATGAATCAGTCATGATAGAACGAACTTCATCAGTTTATAAAAGAAAAGAAAAGTCTTGACCAGCTTATTATGAAAACAAAGTAAGATTTAAGAAAGCAAAATCTCATCACGTTTCGTACACAATCTGTGCTATTTTTGGCACATTTTGATCTAGGGAAAGCTAAAAATCTCTGCGTACACAAAGCAGTCGCATAACTATTCAATGATAGCAAATTGTAGGCATAACAAAGCCGTACACACCCGCTCACGGACAAATGATAAAGGAGTGACTTCACAATAGGAATTCGTAGAGTTTAAGAGCTGGAACTTTCTAAAGCTTGATAAATATTAAAGGTAGTTCGAGGTGTTCTGTATTGCTGGTGTGTTTACGCACGATCCGAGAAATCGTAAAATGATTCTTTTGTGTATTCGTTTCTAGCCAGCTTACCATATATCCGAATAAAATCTGTACAGAGACATGTTGTGCTATTTCAAGAAAGAGTAGAGGATTGTCTCCCGGCACAACAGACTGTTATTCTGGAGGTAGTAACCGCAAACACTCATGATTGTAAACTGCACGGCAGGACATTGCACCACAGTTAGCAACAAGTCCTCCCGCCTTGTGAAGCGCATTTAAATATATTCATATAAAATTTGCGCTATGTAATTGAGTACTTTTACCTTTTGTTTATCCCACTGCAATTGGGCCGTTACGCTGCAGATTAATTTTGGAGAGATCAAAGGACTTGGGCCAGGTGGATCGGCTCCGGCTTTTTGAGCACTAGGGCTCTGCGGTTTTTCTAGTCAGACATGCGCATGGGATCCTACAGATACCGATACACAGCGCAGCACGCATTACATGCAGCGTGTCACTGAGCCTGCTTGATACCATTGCCGCAATGTTGCACCTCATGCACTTATGCCCACGCGGGACGAAGTCTGGTAACAATGGTATCAGAGCGAGGCTAGTTCAGTGTTACAAAGATCGCAAAGAAGGCAAGATTCGTATTCTAACGGACGAGCACTCAATGGAGGCTGATGCGGGGTCATTTATCAAAAGCTATTTAGCATTAGGAATGAATCCCCGTACACACCGCGGCAAAACGTTAGGCTCCGCTGGCCGAAAGAACAAAGGCTCTGGAGTTCAAATGCAAGCAAGTTTCCGAGGTCTTAAACTTTTTTAGTAAATAATTTTATAACAGTAAATTACAAATTAAGAAACATTCAACCTGTGAAAGTCTAGGCTAGCTTAGCTTTTATGTAGTTTTCTTGTTTTTCGCGAAACGTTTCATGTAAATACGCAATACGTACTAAAATTAGAAACAGGGGTGATTTTCTTTTAGTTTCGGCGGGAAACTGGAGAGACGCGCGCGCGACCGGCTCATCAAAAGCGCATGCGCTTGACGTGAGAATACGAATATTGCCTATAGATGGTTGCACTCAATCCCAAGAAATTCAAATGACAAAGGGCATGGCGGCCATGTTGGTGTACCTAACAAAAGAAGCTAACTAAGAATCTATTGTTAAAGGTACACCAACATGGCCGCCGTGACGTCATGTGCAACCATCTATTGATGTGTTCGCTTCGTTGTTGCAAGCAATCATGACAAAGCCGTGGCGGCCATGTTGGATGATACAACAAAGACAAACTGACGAGAAATATTTTGTTACAACATGGCCGCGATGACGTCAGGTCGATCTTCTCTCTTACCGCACTGTTGTGTTCTTTTTCAGCCGGTCATAACGAAAGTTACTGTACCGTTAATTATTTTAGATGTTTCTCTTTCTGTTACAAGCTGGGACAACTTGCCTCGCCTTCATGCCTTTGTGAATAAGGTCAACAAGTTATGTACGGATTTTCAAGGAGTTCATCCATCGAATCCAATCTCTGGAAATTAAACTGTAGGACTGAACAAGAGAAGGTAACGTCACGAATGAGCTGGATTGACTAATCAAAAGCTCATGTAGGAGATTTGGAAAAAAATGCATATCGACTCTTCTCACATCTCGAGTCCCAGGAGGATAACAATCTGTTTTTGCTTGAACAGCGGTCGAACAATGCTGGTCGTGCAATACGTGCGAGAGTTTGGCCAGGGGTCCAAGGGAATGTAAGGGGGCATTTGTTAACCTTGCATCCACCACTTATTGTCCGAAAAACATTTTGAAAGCATCTGCACTCCCTTGGATATTTGAAGCAGTTGTATCATTTGAGTAGAAGAATTTTGATAAAAATTGCACTGACAATAGGTTTACATCACAAGCGTGTTGGGCGCGGCACTCCAAACAGGCGGGCCGAGTCTACCTTTTCACAGGGTCTCAGCACCACTAGATCACAAACAAAAATGGGGGGGGGGGGGGGGAAGGCCTAGGAGTACCGTGTCTAAAGTGCTTGTCGTGTACACCGGTCTAGACATGTCGTTAGAAAGGACTATGTAGATTGAAATTTGATTATCCTATCGGTAATAATGGTAGGAAAACCTAAGCCTGGGATTATGACGTCACAATAGGAAGCCTGTAGGAATCCTACACAAGTAATAATTTATTTATTTACAAGCAAATGTTTTCAGGGATGTCCAGGCTCAATTCAAACCAGCTACGCTGAACTGGAAGATAATCAGTTATGTTATGTATTTCGTAGTAGGTGCGATTACAATTATTACAGTGTGACTAAAACTGACTACTGAAATCGCGGCCACTAAGACAACGAGAACTAAACATCATTGCAAAACGTAAATAAAGAATTCGAAAGTATAAACATAGCATATCCACGCGATGTTATTCGTTCAAAAGACTTCGACTTCAGAACGAGTCCACCAAATTTGCCTTTTACCGGATCGAAGCTCGAGCAAGTCGAAATGCTATTGTCTTGTACTCGACACTGATTGGTTCAAATAACCATACGTTGGAATGCTTTGTTTTCGTTCTGCAATGTGATTGGTTATCATTGTCTAAGTGGCCCTGTGATTGGTTCTCGTTGTCTAAGTGGTTTCAGTAGTCGCACTGTAAACAGAAAAATGAAAATAAAATGAAAACAACAGTTAACTAGAATGCAAACTTTATTATCGAATTCAGGCCCAAACTTTACATAATTTCGCAATTTCTACATATTATATTAATCTATATAAATATCTCCACGTCACATCTAATCATTTGCAAGAGAAAACTGAAGTCCAACTTTGTAGAGTTGAAGCTAATTCCAGCCACTAATTATAGCACCAATTTCACTACGGGTTTGCTATATGTGTTAATGTACAAAACAAAACGTTCCCACAAAACTAATTATAGGAACAATACTAGCAAATGACTACTATAAGGGAATCGGGAACATATATTTTATCACAAAACGTATAAGAATCACTTCGAAAACACTAAATCAATGGCAATGTTTAGGGTGCCCAGGCCACCTCTACCCATCGGTTTCAGAGGCTTAAAGGCGAAGATGTGAGAGAGAAGAGGAGTGAGGTAAAAGAGTTGTCCGTTGAGAATCTCACTTCCGTGCGTTGAGTTTCAAAACAAGAAAACACGTCAAACCGGTTTTGCTGGGCCATTGGTAAGCCAATGGAAATTACTGTTACATTCAACACTCACGGTTACGACTGGTAATGTGTAGATTATCCAATCAGGAATGAGGTTCAAATTCTGTTCCTAATGTTCGCATGGAAGTGAGGTTATCAATGGATAACTTTCAACTTCTGTCTACTCTTCTCTGTCACCTCGTATTTCTTGCTGCCTCTGGATGCCAGGGTAGGCCACCTTAAACCTGACACTTTATTCTGGAATAAATCAAATTCTGGCCTGTTTTTCTTTATACTCAACCCCGAGCAACAAAAATAACCTTTGTCGCCTTTCTATCCTCAATAATTAT
Organism: Actinernus sp. WN-2022; assembly: GCA_030867875.1. Classification (NCBI taxonomy): domain Eukaryota; kingdom Metazoa; phylum Cnidaria; class Anthozoa; order Actiniaria; family Actinernidae; genus Actinernus; species Actinernus sp. WN-2022. The sequence goes on from JAOWCC010000019.1 coordinate 101,624,353, forward strand.
TCATCTTTTTTAAATTCAGGTGTTTCACCACAACTTTAATTAATCCTAACTTTATAGGCTTTATTACTTTTTATCAGATAATAAATAATATTTTTTGATACTATAACCTGTGGATCTTATTCAAAAAGGTTCTGTGTGGAAAATGAGATTATATATGCGGTAAATTGTAAAGAACCTAGTTGCAACATTACCTGAATCCCAGAGGGTGGGGGTGGTGGATTTTGCTGCCTGTATATTTCTCGAAGTGAGATAAACAGCGATAAATTTACATTAAAATGTTACAGATCATGCAGGAATTCACCTAAATGGTTTTTACTAGGCACAACATGCCTCATCACTAAAATGATCGAACTTGATAACAGTCTGAATTAAACGTTTGTGACAGTTTCTGAGTAAGATCCTCACGGTTACGGAGGTAAAGATGCTGCAAATATTTATTTCAATGTTTCTACGCCGTTCGTCTTTGTACATGATGCAATCTCTTGGGCAAAAGGTTTCTCAACAAATTGGGCTTGTGGTGATTTGTGGTATTCAAGGACCGCCGTTTGCGATTTCGAACTGAAAGAAAAAGGCATCAAACAATTACTCTGTGAAAATAGGAGGGGAAGGGAGGGGAAGGAGAAGGGTCACTTTCTAAAAGAGCTGACTACAGCTATGAAAGAAAGATAATTCATACTGTGACATTGTGTTATAAGGTGAAAGTGGGTGTTATAAGGTGACACTGGGTGTCATGAGGTGACACTGGATGCTATAAGAAGATAATGGGTGTTATAAGGCGACACTGGGTGTTATAAGGCGACACTGGGTGTTATAAGGTGACACTGGGTGTTATAAGGCGACACTGGGTGTTATAAGGCGACACTGGGTGTTATAAGGTGACACGGTGTTATAAGGCGACACTGGGTGTTATAAGGCGACACTGGGTGTTAAAAAGCGACACTGGGTGTTAAAAGGCGACACTGGGTGTTAAAAGGAGACACTGGGTGTTAAAAGGAGACACTGGGTGTTAAAAGGTGACACTGGGTGTTAAAAGGTGACACTGGGTGTTAACAGGTGACACTGCTATTGTGAGATGATATTTGCTGTTATAAGGTCACATAAATCCAAATAAGGACCAAAAGTAGGCCCCAGACACGTACCACAGGTATCGAAGCACTCTTTTTCTGAATCAAAGTTATTGGTATTCCCAAGGCAGCCGTTGTAGGCGAGAGGACTACACGATAACGTCGCTTTGTTGAAGCTGAACTTCTTCAGATTCGATGTGCATTTAGCAGACTTCCACATTCTCTGGCAAACGTCATCAATTTCTGGCTCTGAAAAATCGAGAAGATATTTAATACAGCTAGTGTTGATTCGGCTGGTTTCTTTCACCTCCTGTCAACCACAGGACGCTCTTATTGGCTTTGGTAAAGTTGCTTGTCTTAGTTCAGGCGCTGAATAGCGGAGAGAACAAAAGGATGAAGGCCTCACCCGGGGGGGTTCTTCCTATATTCGGCTGGTAGGGGTGATCGTCGTATTTTTTAGGGTTTGAAATCGGCGATTTAGTATTTTTTAGGGGTTGTCCAAGCGAAATCCATTTTCAGGGTGATTTTCAAACCATGAGGTACATTTAAGGGTGGAAAATCCTTCACGGTTTGGTGTTTTAAGGGTATTTTTCCAGGTTTACCGACGGTCACTCCTACCCTTTTTATATTGAAGAACCACCCCCCCGGGCTAGAACATGCTAGACCAAAAAGTGGTACTCCAGTCAAGTATTGCCTTGATTGATGGATATCTGGTACAAGACGTTTTACGGGGTCCTCTCAGCTCTATAACAATCAATGCACGCTCGAGGTATTGAAAGCACTGGATAAACAAGGCAACGCGAGGGTATTTAACAGCTTTTCGAAAATTCATTTTTATTCTTAAATATTCCAACTTCGTGCACAGTACAAAGTCCAAGCAGGTGATTGGCTAATGACAGGTGATTGGCTAATGACAGTGCTCTATTGGTGACCACAGCACGCTGTGCGCTCAGATGGAATATGAATTATGTTTGTGTTTTGTCTACAGGCACTTGTTGACTGTATGATAAACTCGAAATTTCTTCATACTGCACTAAACGAATCCTCGATAAAACAGCCTTAACACTGAGTAGTCTGCACTGGAAACATTTAGGGAAATCGTAAACACTAAAAGTTGATTTTTTACCCCTGCCTGGGTTTTAATGAGCTACTTGATCCCGGAGAACATGCCAGAAAAGAAGAATTCCAGAACCCCATTAACAATCACCACTAGAACGTTGAGTAAACGACTAAGCCATGTATTATATCTCATAAAACAGGATGGGCATTTGAAAACACGAGAGAAATGTTGAAAGCACAAGCAGAAGGCGAGTGCTTAGTTTTAAACTCTCAAATGACTGGAGGCTTCTTTACTTGCTTTATGATATAGCTTGAAGCGCGCTATGTAAGAAAGCAATCATTTCAAAACAATAAAACACACTCAGGTCGCGCATGTTATATACTCTGATAAAACACGCTTTTTAGCCAATCAGAGAGCGCGTTACATCGTGGCTATGTTATATACTCTGATAAAACACGCTTTTTAGCCAATCAGAGAGCGCGTTACATCGTGGCTATGTTATATACTCTGATAAAACACGCTTTTCAGCCAATCAGAGAGCGCGTTACATCGTGGCTATGTTATATACTCTGATAAAACACGCTTTTCAGCCAATCAGAGAGCGCGTTACATCGTGGCTATGTTATATACTCTGATAAAACACGCTTTTCAGCCAATCAGAGAGCGCGTTACATCGTGGCTATGTTATATACTCTGATAAAACACGCTTTTCAGCCAATCAGAGAGCGCGTTACATCGTGGCTATGTTATATACTCTGATAAAACACGCTTTTCAGCCAATCAGAGAGCGCGTTACATCGTGGCTATGTTATATACTCTGATAAAACACGCTTTTCAGCCAATCAGAGAGCGCGTTACATCGTGGCTATGTTATAACTTCTGATAGCTAATATATGTTACAGACGGCTACGGCGAAGTTGGAGAGCTCAGCTGGTAACCAATTACCCTGGGTGCCAGAGGTTCTACTGCCCTCTCCAAGCCAACCTCTGGCACCCAGAGTAGTAATCAATAACATTTCTACTCGTTTCTAATTTAATTGGCTTTAATGTGGTATATTTTTAGCATAGTATTCTCCTATATATAAGTTAAAATATCCAGACAAAGTATGTGACGAATTAGTAGGCGGAAAAGGTCGCTGTCATTGTAGAAAGTTTAAAAAGGTGTTATTGCAAAAAGGCATATGCACGGCTTGGCAGGAAAGAATTAATGTCTATTTTTAGGCGGTTTTACCCTATCATCGAGAAACGACAAAACACATATTTCACTTTTGCATTGACGTAGGCGAGACCATGAATTCGGATCGAGAACTTTGATAAATTAAGTGTTGTGGTCCCACGCTTTTGCGCCTATTAGATTTGTTTGCCAAACAACGATAATGAAGAAGAATTGCTTTGATTTTCTAACGCGTTACGAACTCGTTCAAATCGTAAATCAATGAATAAATCTCGACACTTGACAACATTTGACATCCACCGCAGGCGGTTCAATCGCATCAATCCAGCTTGTTTTCCAGGATAAATTTAACCTCAATGTACTTGAGGGAACTATTTTTATGGACTGTTGTGTCAGTAATATATTTTGGTATTTCTTAAAAATATCAATCTCTGAGAAAAATAACAGCATTAAAAGACCTTAAATAAATCGGTCCCGTTAATTGGAATCTCTACGCAATGAGTCTCCAAGGCGGAACACTGTCAACCTTATTTTTATGACTCAGATTAGTATGCTTTCCAGATATAATGGAAAAAATGTGAGCAAAGTTTGACGAAGGATGGCAAACATGAAAATAGAACTTTTTAAGAAAAGAAAGCAGATCAGTTTGACTTTAGTTCATTGCAACCAAAATCAAGCTCCAAGATATTGTAATCCACTGTAATTTTTGCCATCCTTTGAAAAACAGTTTCGAAATTGTATGCCGAACATTAACAAGGTACCTTTCTACAATCCTGTTTTAGGTGATTTAGGTTAAGGTAAAGGGGAAGCAATAAATACGAAAGAATATGATATGCATGTCTTGAGGTCTTAGTCTCTTGAAGACTTCAAGTGGCTTATTCGCAAACGTTCTTTTGAGGAATGTACTATACCAACTTTTACTATACCGACTATGACTTCACACACTTAGTTTGCATTTGTGGCACGTAAATATTATTAGATTTATATTTGTTTGTATGAATGAATGAAGAAATTTAGTATTTCATTAGATATAGATTCATATACACATCATTTTTTGTATTATTATTCGGAGATATTAACAATCATTTTGCTATTCTCTGTAAATCCGAGTTTAAATAAAGTTTATGTGCGTATTGAGAAAATGAACAGCATTCAATCATCAATGGAGGTTTCATTATTAACGGATGTTCAGTCCTTTTTTTCCGGAATGGAGGATAAAGTTTGACAGAACTCGTCCGGAAATGAAATGCCTTTATTGCAAATCAGCTAGACTTTTCAAGTTATAAATAGGGGTAATAAAGCTTTCCCAAAATATGTTTCTCGTTCGTGAGTCATTTCTGCGTAGCAAGCGTTTCTGTGGTTTTTTCACTTTTTTGGCCGCGCTCGCCCTATTCTCGCGCAGCCAAAAAACCAAAGAAACGCAGGCTACTCAGTACGTGGTGTGAAGTCTAACAATTCACACTAAACAGCAAGGAACGTTTGTTTCTAATTCCGCTTTGATGATTAGAGTTTGATCTTAATAGTACATTTTTTTAAAGAGAAAAACTTTATTAACAGCTGGGTCAAGCAGTAAACAATCAAGCTACAATCTTCTGCAAAAGAAGTCCTTTCCCCCCCGGCAAACCTTTTCGATGGCGAAACAGCGCCTCTCCAACACTGTAACAGGAAAGAGGGGGACTATCTAGAATAATTGAGAGTGGCACAGTAGACCGCGATGACTGATAAATGTTTATATAAGACACCGAAATCGTAGTGCAGCACCTCTCCATTGAAGGAAATAATGCCTCTTACCTTATTTTTCTACTTATTAGTTGTTTAGTTTAGTTTGTTTTATTAATGCCACCTAATCCAGCTAAATACGTTGAAACGTGAATGAACTGTTTTACTACTATTACTATAACGACTACAACTATAAACAAGGCGAGACTGACAGAGAGCAACTAGATACGCGAGCTGATGCGTAATCGGTGGGAATTCTGCCGTAAACACTATCTTGTGCCGGTCAATGTCTCGTGTTTGTTGTAAATTTTATCCCACTGTTCAAGACGTGAACTATACACTGTTAAAATACGTTTTTTTTTCTTAGTTTCTGAAGGAAATGGTCTGGGTACTTGAAGCTTAAGTTTGTCATAGAAAACTCATATTTTTGCAGACAACATAAGGGTACTCGCAAAATGTTAAAATTTCCGCCATTTTTATACACGCTGCCCTCGTCCCTAGTCCCCGCGCGTTACGTTATTCAGCTCTGCTGGCGGAGAGACTGTGAACTAGGTAATTATGACCAATTTAGATGGTCTCCTGAAATTTTTTGAACTAAGATACGAATTCGAAGTGCATGTCTCCAATCATATATCGAAGGCATTTTTGTTTACTTTCCTACCTATCGAGACTATAAACAATCTAAACAATGGTCAATTTAGAGGGGGATCTTGAAAAACTAACGATGGATGGTTTCAGCACGTAGTTCGTGTGAACTGGAAAGATGCGCTCAACGGGAGCTCGGATCTGAGACGCGTCCAGCATTCAAACTAAACCCACAGAATAATGACAACAATTCTAAATTCAACGGACTATTTATGATATTCATTTAGGTTATCGAATGAGGCATATGCTTGTCTGATCGTAGAAGTCTTTCACCCAAACAAAGTCATAAATATCAAATGAATAAAATAAACTTGGATGGTGGGCAATTAAAGTTTGATTCACAAGAAATTTCCGTCGAATATAAAAAGTTCCTAAGCGCAAACTTATTTCATTTTCTTGGGTGCCAGAGGGTCGGGTTATTTTGAAATTGTTTTCATTCAATCTTTTTGAAAAGGTAATATTTACTCAGTCTGTGTGAACCACCAGCTGAATTCATTCAACACATCAATACGTGACCCAATTATATAAAATAATCCAAAATTTCAACTATATCTGTTAGGAGATAATTTATGAAGAACTTTAGATCTAAGAGCTCGAAGTAAACCCGATAAGAGTAACTATCAATCTGGTAATCTTCAGCATTTTACGTTTTCTTTCGGCCCCGTCTCATTTTGTACTACTTTCAATGATTAAGATTTACGGTTCAATAAACCGGATAATTCAAGCTCGGACGTATTAATATGAGAACTAATATTTCCGGAAAAAATCGCTGATTAGTGAAACTGGCGGGAATGAGATCACGTACGGAGAAAGAACAAAGAACGCAAAATGAAGCGGGATAAGTAAGAGAAAAAATGTGTTTCTTTTGAAAAACATGCAGGCTGAACATGAATCTGAAAGAAAATATAACGACAGCAGTGTTAATACTGTTACGTTTGAGGAAAAAGGTTTATTTCTAAAACGTACATAAACAGATACTTCTGTATGTGTAAAAGTAGTGTGGATTGTGTTATCGGTATACAGCATCCTCCATAGCACATTTCTCATCCCATAGCATAGGAAGATTAGTTAGCCGTTTGTTAACCTCGATTAGCATTAATCCTAGATTAAGTCTTTACCCATGGTTTTGGTTCTCTCAGTAAAATGTATTTGTGTCCAAATCTAGCAAGACAAGTCAGTAGAAAAGTACTTGTTATTTCTCCTCTTCAGAATACGTCTTTAACCTCAAATCTGTAGTTCACAAATTAACAAATCGAACTAAAGATTATCCTTAATCCTGGATTAGCTTAATCGGGCTTTGAGGAACTGTGCCCGTTGTCAAAGCGCGTTTGTCTTCAGTAAACCAAAGTTCTCTAAGGCGGTTTTAGTGCGATTAGCGCGGGATTCTTTATACTGCAGTATACTAAATCTAAAATCAGACAACTGAACGAGACGTTTTAAGCCTTGTTCACACTAGCGGCGCAAGAATCACCGCAAGCAACACACGCAATAATGCACTGACCATCAGCTTGTTCTTATCTCACAATCACGGCACTGCGTCTGCGAATGTTACTTGCGCTAATGCATGGCGTTTACCGATTACACACACACAAAAACAAAGAAATTCCGCTCGGAAAATAAGATGGTAAGCATCATTTCGTTCAGAAAGTTTTCGGAAACGTGAGGTAACCACTTGTCCCGCTCTTTTCGGTCTTTCCGAGGCGCTTATTATTTTTATGTTAATTATTTCCCATTTCTATTTGATTTCCAACCAGATGGTTTTGAGGTATATGGTATTTCAGCACCCTGGTGTTCCGTTGAAATTATGTTTTTTTTCTTTCTTGGTGGATATTTTAACGATCAACCTCCCGGTTAGCTCAGCGATTAAGCTGCGGTCTGTTGTGCGGGAGGTCGAGGTTTTGACCAATACTCAGGGTCTGAGTAGAAGGTGCTGCCTTTGTGAAATAATCTCGTTCTCGAACTGCAAATGGTTAGACGTTCGTGTCTTCTCGGATAAGGACGTAAAATCGTAGGATCCACGTCGGCCTCAAGTTTATTAGTCTCACCAGACTGTCACGAGTTACCGACGTTAAATAAAGTTGCATTAAATTCTGGCTGAACACCGCTGACCATGAACTAAGGCTTGCTCTTTCATAAAGGCCACTTATTGGTGGTGTGCAACCCAATCTCCAGAGATTCAAATAACAAAGACGTGGCCGCCATGTTGGATGAACTGACAAGAGAAGCTAACGAGGAATCTTTTGTTATTGTCATCCAACATGGCGACCATGACGTCACATGCACACGAAGAATAGGAGCTTTGCCTCTGGGGTCCTTAGTTTTTACACTTTATGCTGCCTTAGTGCCTTTTTTAAGTCAAAACTCTGATTCATTACTAGAACTAGAATTCCGGCTCTTTTTATTGATGGATTGCTCCTTGAACGCTAACATGAACAAATAATGTCATACCAGGCTAGGAGCATCCACTTCCCACACTCAGCGTATGACCGGATTGAGCATTTGAGCTACATTAAGAACAGATCTCGCGGGAGTTCTTGTGCCCAAGCCACATCATAGTTAGGACAATGCAGTGTTTACTTAGTAAATCACCTCAAAGAATCACAAATTATTCATAATTCTCAATCTCGATAATGGCGGAAAGCGTATACGGAACGCAGCCGAGTCAGAAGACAATTCCCGGGAAAATAGCTCAATCTGGGGATACGGTGGATCATAGATATAGTATATATGGACGCTCCTATAACGGGCTTCTGATAATATCGATTCTTTAAAGGGTAGTCTGCATCGTTGTTATTTCGGTGGATTCATTCGGCCGGACGATCGGAGCGCGAGAGAATGGTGAGAGAAAAAAAGAGTGGGGAGAGGGTGGGTAAGATCTTTTCTCATCCTCTCACAAATTATCATTGAGGCGTGATTTCCTGCACGTTTGAAAACAGCGAAGGAAAACAAAATGTTATAAACAATATTATTAAAAAATAGGGACTGATCACATGCAGTGCGAAATTATTGAGCCAGACAGTACCGCTCGAAACGAGCCACAGTATTGGCTTACCCAACAATACAAAACATCCTAACCTTTAGAACGTGCAGTACAAAAACAATAGAGCTACAGTATAATGTGTCCAATCAGAATACAGGTCTGGAAGTGGTACTTTGGTACAAGTAATTAGAAAACAGCCGCTAATACGGAGCTTGTAAAATATAATACAAGACTTGCGTACATGTGTGTGATAGCACGTTCAGACCATTCGTCACTTTAATGTATTGTTTCGTTTTCACCTTGGTCCAAAACTTGGGCTCAACCAAGATGATATTGCACTTAAACGATCTCTACGATTTCGAAACTGATAGAAATCTGAGGGCCTGAGCTGAAGACAATCACGATTCGACACTTGAGAACTACGGTCCTCACCCATAGGTTTTGTTTCATTTGCTGTCGTGTCCACGGCTTTCCACTCGTCACAGTCTGATAATCAACCCAAGCGTTTCTTAAGCGTGCTAAGTATCATGACCCTGTTCGTTACCATGTGTGACGCATGTCAATAGCTTATTAAGCATCACATGCACAAGCCATTATCGTCGATAATGCGTGCGTAACTGGCACCGCGCCGAACCCTCGGGCGCAAAACATCCTTTAGTGAAAGCTCTTTCAGACAGAACAAACTCGTTTGCCCAGACAGAGCCACAGCGCCCAGGAAAATAGAATTAATTTGTGCCAGTCAAACAGAAAACGAAAATTGCACTCATTCAGAAATATTTTTGAATGGAATCGCACCTTAGGCAATGAATCATTTTGAGATGATTTTCGGATATACATGTAAGAAACACGAATCATAAGTTTTCAATGGAACTTTTAGTTAACCTTACATAGTTCAAACAAGCAGATTACCAGAAACAATATGCATATCGACGGGAAACCATTCAGCTGCTTTACGAAAACCCATTCAATTGATTTATGCATGGGAAACCATTCAATTTCCTAATGGAAAACCATTTAGTAGCTTTCAGGAAACCATTTAATTTCCTTATGTGTTTGTACGACTCTTGAGTTAAAGAATCTAACAAATATTATTAGAAGAAACTAGCTCTTATGTTTCTTGAGTTACTGTAATAAAATTTTCGAATAACTTACCACAAATCTTGCTGCACTGATCAAAGGTAAAGGATCCGTTGTTAGCGGTACAGCTCTGTAACATGTCTACGATATACTTGTTACATGCCGCCGTGCGGTTGGATCTGGTGGCGTCGCTGGCTGCATAGAACACCTCGTGGAAACACGGTCCTGGATCGCTAGATAACTCGCATATAGATACTGTAATAAAATAAAACGAGCCGCTTGAGTACCAAGGTTGATCTGCGCAATAATTAGATCCCTTTAAAAATATACAAATAATAAATGTACTCCGCCTCAGTAAAACATTTATCAAAGTGCTAAGTAATGTTTCAAGGCCTCCAATTCGGGCCATCCGCTCGTAACAAGCCACAGCATTGGCTTACCCAACAATACAAAACACCCTACCTTTAGAACGTGCAGTACAAAAACAGTATGGTGCAATCAGAATACAAGTCTCGAGCGGTACAGGATTACTGTCCAATTCGGACTGGAACTAATTGCGAGGACTTTGAAACCCCGTCCTGTCCGAATTGGAGGTCTTGAAACGACATCAAACACTACATAATAATTTATTGCTTGTTTGGTGGTTGTTAAAGAAAAGATGTAATGTTAACAATTATGCACTTGTTCTCGTGGGAGTACGTGTTTACAACCTGGAGTGAAATTTAATGAAAACATTATAGTCCCAGACATGCGCAGTGTCGGGGCAGTGTGCAAAAAATCATGCATCAAGACAGGTTTTGTACCTTGACATGTTTTACCGCTTGGGGAAGTCAGTGATCAATCGTGAGACCTCCCTTTGTTCAAGGTATTTGCCTACAGTACTTTGAAATCCTTTTCTAAGTCCAAGAGTACTGTAGAGAGTTCTTTGACGGGGTTTCAAAGTACTGCACGTGGTACAAATCGAGATCTCTGGTTGGCTACTTACACATTATTAAGTAGTGTTTGATGACATTATTGCATGACACATAACATTCTATTGTAAGTTGGGAGGCATCAGTTGTGTTTGCGCACGCTTTACGCATCACTGCCGCCATTTACAAACGTCACATCTAAATACTTCGTTTAAGATGATTGTTTTCAATACTCATCAAAAGCCAATGTCCTATTTGATTTTAAACCATTCTGTAGATGTTACGAACTCCGAAGGAAAAGGGGGAGGGGCACACTCCATCTAATTTTGGGCAGGGGAGTGTCTCACGTGGTAGGACATCAAGACTGACTACCTCTTTCAATGTGCCTACAAAACGAAAAATCCGACTAAAACTAAATTATAAAATTATGGTAATTCTCGCTCATATGGCGTCGTCAAAATTTCTGGTCGATCACGGGAACCTTTTATATTTTGCAGTTCAATTGAGGCATTTCAGTCTTTGGAAGTGCGCCAATATGCCTTTTGCAGGAACAGTCATGTGCTGAATTGAGCTCGTGATCCCCATGGGAAAGGTATTGCCATGGTTGCTGGAGGGAAGCTGTCTTTAAAAACGCTGTTTTAGAAAGATCGACAATCGATTGGAGGTGGAAAATAGCATTTACAAAAAGGTTTTGTTAATAGCACCGATCTCGTACAAGTGCCTTTAAATATATTAATTAAGATTTTTTGCCCTCCAGTACAACCACGTGATTGCATTTCTGCAAAAGGCCCATTGCCGCGTGGCCAGCCAATATGACGTCACGTGACGTCACGTGGTTTGCACGAGTCTGTTCAGTTGACAAGCCAATATGACGTCACGTGACGTCACGTGATTTGCACGAGTCTGTTCAGTTAACAAGCCAATATGACGTCACGTGATTTGCACGAGTCTGTTCAGTTGACAAGCCAATATGACGCTGAATGTGACGTCACGTGGTTTGCACGAGTCTGTTCAGTTGACAAGCCAATATGACGCTGAATGTGACGTCACGTGGTTTGCACGAGTCTGTTCAGTTGACAAGCCAATATGACGCTGAATGTGACGTCAAGTGGTTTGCACGAGTCTGTTCAGTTGACAAGCCAATATGACGCTGAATGTGACGTCACGTGGTTTGCAAGAGTCTGTTCAGTTGACAAGCCAATATGACGCTGAATGTGACGTCAAGTGGTTTGCACGAGTCTGTTCAGTTGACAAGCCAATATGACGCTGAATGTGACGTCACGTGGTTTGCACGAGTCTGTTCAGTTGACAAGCCAATATGACGCTGAATGTGACGTCACGTGGTTTGCACGAGTCTGTTCAGTTGACAAGCCAATATGACGCTGAATGTGACGTCACGTGGTTTGCACGAGTCTGTTCAGTTGACAAGCCAATATGACGCTGAATGTGACGTCACGTGGTTTGCACGAGTCTGTTCAGTTGACAAGCCAATATGACGCTGAATGTGACGTCACGTGGTTTGCACGAGTCTGTTCAGTTGACAAGCCAATATGACGCTGAATGTGACGTCACGTGGTTTGCACGAGTCTGTTCAGTTGACAAGCCAATATGACGCTGAATGTGACGTCACGTGGTTTGCACGAGTCTGTTCAGTTGACAAGCCAATATGACGCTGAATGTGACGTCAAGTGGTTTGCACGAGTCTGTTCAGTTGACAAGCCAATATGACGCTGAATGTGACGTCACGTGGTTTGCAAGAGTCTGTTCAGTTGACAAGCCAATATGACGCTGAATGTGACGTCAAGTGGTTTGCACGAGTCTGTTCAGTTGACAAGCCAATATGACGCTGAATGTGACGTCACGTGGTTTGCACGAGTCTGTTCAGTTGACATGCCAATATGACGCTCAATGTGACGTCACGTGGTTTGCACGAGTCTGTTCAGTTGACAAGCCAATATGACGCTGAATGTGACGTCACGTGGTTTGCACGAGTCTGTTCAGTTGACAAGCCAATATGACGCTGAATGTGACGTCACGTGGTTTGCACGAGTCTGTTCAGTTGACAAGCCAATATGACGCTGAATGTGACGTCACGTGGTTTGCACGAGTCTGTTCAGTTGACAAGCCAATATGACGCTGAATGTGACGTCACGTGGTTTGCACGAGTCTGTTCAGTTGACAAGCCAATATGACGCTGAATGTGACGTCACGTGGTTTGCACGAGTCTGTTCAGTTGACAAGCCAATATGACGCTGAATGTGACGTCACGTGGTTTGCACGAGTCTGTTCAGTTGACAAGCCAATATGACGCTGAATGTGACGTCAAGTAGTTTGCACGAGTCTGTTCAGTTGACAAGCCAATATGACGCTGAATGTGACGTCACGTGGTTTGCACGAGTCTGTTCAGTTGACAAGCCAATATGACGCTGAATGTGACGTCAAGTAGTTTGCACGAGTCTGTTCAGTTGACAAGCCAATATGACGCTGAATGTGACGTCACGTGGTTTGCACGAGTCTGTTCAGTTGACAAGCCAATATGACGCTGAATGTGACGTCAAGTAGTTTGCACGAGTCTGTTCAGTTGACAAGCCAATATGACGCTGAATGTGACGTCACGTGGTTTGCACGAGTCTGTTCAGTTGACAAGCCAATATGACGCTGAATGTGACGTCACGTGGTTTGCACGAGTCTGTTCAGTTGACAAGCCAATATGACGCTGAATGTGACGTCACGTGGTTTGCACGAGTCTGTTCAGTTGACAAGCCAATATGACGCTGAATGTGACGTCAAGTGGTTTGCACGAGTCTGTTCAGTTGACAAGCCAATATGACGCTGAATGTGACGTCACGTGGTTTGCAAGAGTCTGTTCAGTTGACAAGCCAATATGACGCTGAATGTGACGTCAAGTGGTTTGCACGAGTCTGTTCAGTTGACAAGCCAATATGACGCTGAATGTGACGTCACGTGGTTTGCACGAGTCTGTTCAGTTGACATGCCAATATGACGCTCAATGTGACGTCACGTGGTTTGCACGAGTCTGTTCAGTTGACAAGCCAATATGACGCTGAATGTGACGTCACGTGGTTTGCACGAGTCTGTTCAGTTGACAAGCCAATATGACGCTGAATGTGACGTCACGTGGTTTGCACGAGTCTGTTCAGTTGACAAGCCAATATGACGCTGAATGTGACGTCACGTGGTTTGCACGAGTCTGTTCAGTTGACAAGCCAATATGACGCTGAATGTGACGTCACGTGGTTTGCACGAGTCTGTTCAGTTGACAAGCCAATATGACGCTGAATGTGACGTCACGTGGTTTGCACGAGTCTGTTCAGTTGACAAGCCAATATGACGCTGAATGTGACGTCACGTGGTTTGCACGAGTCTGTTCAGTTGACAAGCCAATATGACGCTGAATGTGACGTCAAGTAGTTTGCACGAGTCTGTTCAGTTGACAAGCCAATATGACGCTGAATGTGACGTCACGTGGTTTGCACGAGTCTGTTCAGTTGACAAGCCAATATGACGCTGAATGTGACGTCAAGTAGTTTGCACGAGTCTGTTCAGTTGACAAGCCAATATGACGCTGAATGTGACGTCACGTGGTTTGCACGAGTCTGTTCAGTTGACAAGCCAATATGACGCTGAATGTGACGTCAAGTAGTTTGCACGAGTCTGTTCAGTTGACAAGCCAATATGACGCTGAATGTGACGTCACGTGGTTTGCACGAGTCTGTTCAGTTGACAAGCCAATATGACGCTGAATGTGACGTCAAGTAGTTTGCACGAGTCTGTTCAGTTGACAAGCCAATATGACGCTGAATGTGACGTCACGTGGTTTGCACGAGTCTGTTCAGTTGACAAGCCAATATGACGCTGAATGTGACGTCACGTGGTTTGCACGAGTCTGTTCAGTTGACAAGCCAATATGACGCTGAATGTGACGTCACGTGGTTTGCAAGAGTCTGTTCAGTTGACAAGCCAATATGACGCTGAATGTGACGTCAAGTGGTTTGCACGAGTCTGTTCAGTTGACAAGCCAATATGACGCTGAATGTGACGTCACGTGGTTTGCACGAGTCTGTTCAGTTGACAAGCCAATATGACGCTGAATGTGACGTCACGTGGTTTGCACGAGTCTGTTCAGTTGACAAGCCAATATGACGCTGAATGTGACGTCACGTGGTTTGCACGAGTCTGTTCAGTTGACAAGCCAATATGACGCTGAATGTGACGTCACGTGGTTTGCAAGAGTCTGTTCAGTTGACAAGCCAATATGACGCTGAATGTGACGTCAAGTGGTTTGCACGAGTCTGTTCAGTTGACAAGCCAATATGACGCTGAATGTGACGTCACGTGGTTTGCACGAGTCTGTTCAGTTGACAAGCCAATATGACGCTGAATGTGACGTCACGTGGTTTGCACGAGTCTGTTCAGTTGACAAGCCAATATGACGCTGAATGTGACGTCACGTGGTTTGCACGAGTCTGTTCAGTTGACAAGCCAATATGACGCTGAATGTGACGTCACGTGGTTTGCACGAGTCTGTTCAGTTGACAAGCCAATATGACGCTGAATGTGACGTCAAGTAGTTTGCACGAGTCTGTTCAGTTGACAGATCGAGGAAAGCACGAGGAAGGTTTCAAGAAGGGGAGAAAAATATTACAACAACAAATGCAGATCTGGGGGCCGAGCCAAGTTAGCTGCATGAAATTACGGAATTCTTTCACGTAAACCATACCACACACATTCATATATTCTAACCACTTTGTTTACAAACTAGCTGTCAATGCTGGCCCAGTACAGTATGTTTATTTACCTTCTTGACAATGTTTGCCCGAATGTCCGTCAGGGCATTGACAGATTCCGTCTACACACTGTCCACCATTCGCGCAATCGGGATTACACTTAGCTGCAAGTATTAAAAAGCAAAAAAGTTACAACAACAACAATTCGTTTTTCACTCAAGATGGAGAAATACGGAATACAGAAAATAGGAGATAATTTAGTTTACTAGAGTAGGTCAACCTGAAGGAACCATGAGCTTATTTAGTCAGGTTCGCCTCAGCGGCGATTTCATGTGTTTTTTATGAATAAATAATAAATTAATAATTATTAATTACATTCATCTGGTAATCTTACAAAATATCAATCGTCAAAAATTAATGACAGAAACAGGAAACTAGGCTGAAAAGGGAAACATGTATATATGTATATATGTGTACGATATATCATATTTGTTATCAAAATACTCATTTAATACTCAGATTAAATTACTCATGGCTCTATCTTTCGTCCATAATCATTAAACTAATTAATTTGTTATTTATATAATATTGTAAAGCGCATAGAACAGATACGCTATATGCGCTATAAAAATATATTCTATTTATATTCTATTAATATTATTATTATATCAAACAGTTCTTAAGATCCACAACGAATTGACTAACAGTTAGTGCAAGAGTGTTGTTCAGAGTTTGGTAACAATTATCCAAGCAATCATCCCAATCGGAAATAATTCCCACCCGGTTTCATGACTACAATACTTACATAGCTCACATCTCGCGCCTATGTAACCGGGGGGACACGAGCACTGGTTTGGTCCCGAGCAAGTCCCTCCATTTCGACAATAATCCATGCATACAGCTGATAGGGATATTAGGTAAGGGTTAGATATTAAGTGAATATAATAAGTTAGTTTGTACACGGCATGAGTACATTGAATAGGGCAGTTAGTACGGCTCAAGCCCGGTTTCTGGGAAACTACCCACCCACCCCTCCCTTGGATATGCATCGTTTTATTGGGGCGTGATTGATCCGTTATTACACGGATGCAGAACCATTACCAGGAGCGACCACCAATAAATGTGTTTCCTTAATGTTTTTTCCACGAATAAATGTTTTTCTTTGTTCGAAATAAAAACAATAACGGCGAAGATAATAGTCTGTATCGTTCATTCATGATTGCAGTGTCTGTAAAACAATGAAACCTGGTTCTATAAATAGCCCAAAGTATAAATACGCTGAGTTACCTCGGGAGCGTCCATATCTCCTATATAACTGTCACGGCTTTTCACAAGTTGGCCTATTTTTAGATTTTTCTAAAATAGGCCTAGTATGCGGGATGCACGATGCACGCTGTGACATAGGCCTAGTATGCGGGATGCACGCTGTGACATAGGCCTAGTATGCGGGATGCACGCTGTGACATAGGCCTAGTATGCGGGATAGACGCTGTGACATAGGCCTAGTATGCGGGATGCACGCTGTGACATAGGCCTAGCTAGTATGCGGGATGCACGCTGTGACATAGGCCAAGTATGCGGGATGCACGCTGTGACATAGGCCTAGCTAGTATGCGGGATGCACGCTGTGACATAGGCCTAGTATGCGGGATGCACGCTGTGACATAGGCCTAGCTAGTATGCGGGATGCACGCTGTGACATAGGCCAAGTATGCGGGATGCACGCTGTGACATAGGCCTAGCTAGTATGCGGGATGCACGCTGTGACATAGGCCAAGTATGCGGGATGCACGCTGTGACATAGGCCTAGCTAGTATGCGGGATGCACGCTGTGACATAGGCCAAGTATGCGGGATGCACGCTGTGACATAGGCCTAGTATGCGGGATGCACGCTGTGACATAGGCCTAGTATGCGGGATGCACGCTGTGACATAGTCCTAGTATGCGGGATGCACGCTGTGACATAGGCCTAGTATGCGGGATGCACGCTGTGACATAGGCCTAGTATGCGGGATGCACGATGCACGCTGTGACATAGGCCTAGTATGCGGGATGCACGCTGTGACATAGGCCTAGTATGCGGGATGCACGCTGTGACATAGGCCTAGTATGCGGGATGCACGCTGTGACATAGGCCTAGTATGCGGGATGCACGCTGTGACATAGGCCTAGCTAGTATGCGGGATGCACGCTGTGACATAGGCCAAGTATGCGGGATGCACGCTGTGACATAGGCCTAGCTAGTATGCGGGATGCACGCTGTGACATAGGCCAAGTATGCGGGATGCACGCTGTGACATAGGCCTAGTATGCGGGATGCACGCTGTGACATAGGCCTAGCTAGTATGCGGGATGCACGCTGTGACATAGGCCAAGTATGCGGGATGCACGCTGTGACATAGGCCTAGCTAGTATGCGGGATGCACGCTGTGACATAGGCCAAGTATGCGGGATGCACGCTGTGACATAGGCCTAGTATGCGGGATGCACGCTGTGACATAGGCCTAGTATGCGGGATGCACGCTGTGACATAGGCCTAGTATGCGGGATGCACGCTGTGACATAGGCCTAGTATGCGGGATGCACGCTGTGACATAGGCCTAGTATGCGGGATGCACGCTGTGACATAGGCCTAGTATGCGGGATGCACGCTGTGACATAGGCCTAGTATGCGGGATGCACGCTGTGACATAGGCCTAGTATGCGGGATGGACGCTGTGACATAGGCCTAGTATGCGGGATGCACGCTGTGACATAGGCCTAGTATGCGGGATGCACGCTGTGACATAGGCCTAGTATGCGGGATGCACGCTGTGACATAGGCCTAGTATGCGGGATGGACGCTGTGACATAGGCCTAGTATGCGGGATGCACGCTGTGACATAGGCCTAGCTAGTATGCGGGATGCACGCTGTGACATAGGCCAAGTATGCGGGATGCACGCTGTGACATAGGCCTAGCTAGTATGCGGGATGCACGCTGTGACATAGGCCAAGTATGCGGGATGCACGCTGTGACATAGGCCTAGTATGCGGGATGCACGCTGTGACATAGGCCTAGTATGCGGGATGCACGCTGTGACATAGGCCAAGTATGCGGGATGCACGCTGTGACATAGGCCTAGTATGCGGGATGCACGCTGTGACATAGGCCTAGTATGCGGGATGCACGCTGTGACATAGGCCTAGTATGCGGGATGCACGCTGTGACATAGGCCTAGCTAGTATGCGGGATGCACGCTGTGACATAGGCCAAGTATGCGGGATGCACGCTGTGACATAGGCCAAGTATGCGGGATGGACGCTGTGACATAGGCCTAGTATGCGGGATGCACGCTGTGACATAGGCCTAGTATGCGGGATGCACGCTCCTGGTTACCTATATAGCACTAATGGACGCTCCTGGTAACGAGCTCCTGGTAACGAGCTCCTGGTAACGAGCTCCTGGTAACGAGCTCCTAGTAACGAGTTGCTGGTTCACAATGATGATGATTATAGAGTGGATTGTGGATTTCGTATGGGCGAGACAAAAATACGGCGTCTTCGTAACTTACCGTAACCGTGCAGTAACTGTAATTTGATTGGACCAGAAAGACAAAAACAACAGGGAAGCCATTTCAATGTCACGGCATGTCGTACAGTAGCCGTGCTTAAGTCATTGCCGTAACTTGCACACTCATACGAAATCCGCTCCAACAGCGGTATTTATAATAACAAAGGTGATTACCGTAATGATTCGAAAAGGGGGGGGCGCTTATTAGGGAGGGGGCGCTTATTAGGGAGGGGGCGCTTATTTCATTTTCAGCGGAAAATACCAAAATCTGAGTCGATATAACAAAACTTTATTGCGGAAAATTGAAACGACAGTAAATAACAAGAGTTGCTAAGGCGGAGAAAACGGCTTTTTTTACATTCATTACATTTACGTGGTGCTTTTATTTTGTTCCGTAATCACTGACCAGATGTTGTTTTTTGGGGGGAGGGGGAGGGGGTGCTTATTCGGGAGGGGGCGCTTATTCCAAAAGTCGAGGTCGAGGGGGGCGCTTAATTGGGAGGGGGCGCTTATTTAAAGGAGGGCGCTTATTCGAATCATTACGGTATTACAGTAAGAAGTTGATAATTCAGTTTTAGGGCGTGTTCTATTGACCGTATTCCAGAATAAAAACGCATGGAATAATGACTACAAATCACTCATATCGGCACTTGTTAGCAACTGGAACATTAATTGTATCTTGAATATCATATGTTACGTCTTTGTACATTAAAGTGTAAAATGTGCCTAAACCAGTGATCTCGAGACATTATTCCATCTATTCTTATTTCGGAATACGGTCCATCGAACACGCCCTTAAAATGGTGCTTAGTTTCAATGATACGAGAGCGATAACATCACATCATATCCGCTGATACATGCAAAAACAAACACGTACAGCGGAAAAGATGGACGCACAAAAAGCGGAACACGCGCATAAGCAAAAACCCATGTGCGGTGAAAAATCGTAACAAAATGCGAGAAGATGGACGCACAAAAAGCTTAACACGCGCATAAGCAAAAACCCATGTGCGGTGAAAAAGCGAAGCAAAAAACAATGCACAGGCAACCGCGTCATTTATGCGTAGAAAAGAACACAAAACTGTCACAGACAAACAGACACACAAGCACGGATGTATTACAATAGATTTCATGAGTGGACAAGCTACGGCAACGATTTAGGCACGGTTACTTTTAGTTGCTGTTTTTGTCTTTCTGATCCAATCAAATTACAGAGTTACGGTACGGAACGTTACAGTACGGTTACGGTAAGGCTACCGACATGCAGTATTTTTGTTCCACTCATTGGAAATCTGCGTTAACATACGTACGTTTTTGGCAATTGTCTCCAGAGAATCCTTGAGGACACGCGCACTTGTTAGTAACTGGACTGATACATGTTCCCCCATTCATACAGCGCGTCTGGCAACCAGCTGTATTATAGGAAGAAGACAATACGTGAATTTGATTGGCGCAACTATCGAGGACACGTGTTTTGGTAGGGGAACGTGAAACACAGCACTGAGTTTTTGGAAGTACACCGCCCATCCCTCTCTGCCATTTTAAAGGAACATCTTCACAGAGCTTTCAGATTTCTCCATGCTCCAGTTCGCTCCAATCTACTCCAGGAGATCTTCCGTATTCGTGAAGTTGACAAAATAAACGTGCTCTAAAGGCAAACGATAGCGAACTGTGAAGACCAACTTTGCGAAGGCCATTTGTATCACAGATTCAGTTGAACGCACGGACCATAAACCTTCCTTTCCTTTGCTTACAAAAACAGCATACACAAAAGATGCACAGTTGTTGCGAGTAAATCGACATGTGGAGTAATCAGCGGACCTATACAAGAACACTCACCAGGTTTACCGACAGAAACTTCAGTGACTTTTCCAGGATCTTCAGAAGGATACACTTGAAGCAAAGGGATGTCATTCAGGCTTAAGGCATTTCCTACAACAGCAAAAAACATTCCTCGTTACCTCAACGTCTAATAAAAAAAGCTTAGTTTCAGGGGACTATACATGGGAGTCTCTTGCAGAAATCACCCCTCGTGTATAACCTCCCTTTCCACTCATGCTCATTACCCCAATGTGTTATTCTTCTTAGACTTGATCCAAGTCGAACTCGTTGCGATTACTGGGATTACTGGGTTAAAATTCGAGCGCAAGAATCGAAGCGAGAGGCGAGTTCGACTTGTTACACTTGCAGGAAATTGAATCGGGGGATTATGTATTGGCGCGAAAACACGTTTCAGGGGCGGAGCTTACATTTCGCGACTTTGACAAACTCTTTCCGAGTACAATCAAATTGTAAATACCACATCCACGGTCGACTGACTTGACACGTCAACATACAATGCCTGAAGAATTGACGCTTTGTGATTGGGCAAATCTTAGTACGTCATAAGCCACGCCTCCGGTTGAAAAATCAACCGGTAAATTTGGCGCGCTGCAAGTGGGAAAAGTCCTTCGTGCGGGGGTCTAAGAAGGACTTTGAGGAAGTCTATATTCCTCTATTCATAGATGGATACCCCCTATAAAATGTATTTTGTAAATCTGCCCTATTGTTTACATGGGTACGGTAATTTTGTTTTTAGGTTTGTTATTGTAAACTTTTAAAATGGTTTGAAATCGTAAAAACAAGCCAATACAAGTGCTGTTGCCAATACACTGTCATTGAAGAGAACAGAGGATTTCTACATGTTATCCTAATAACAAGCCAGTACAAGTGCTGTTGCCAATACACTGTCATTGAAGAGAACAGAGGATTTCTACATGTTATCCTAATAACAAGCCAGCACAAGTGCTGTTGCCAATACACTGTCATGTAAGAGAACAGAGGATTTCTACGTGTTATCCTAATAACAAGCCAGTACAAGTGCTGTTGCTAATCCACTGTCATTGAAGAGAACAGAGGATTTCTACGTGTTATCCTAATAACAAGCCAGCACAAGTGCTGTTGCCAATACACTGTCATGTAAGAGAACAGAGGATTCCTACGTGTTATCCTAATAACAAGCCAGCACGAGTGCTGTTGCCAATACACTGTCACTGAAGAGAATAGAGGATTACTACGTGTTATCCTAATAACAAGCCAGTACAAGTGCTGTTGCCAATACACTGTCATGTAAGAGAACAGAGGATTTCTACGTGTTATCCTAATAACAAGCCAGCACAAGTGCTGTTGCCAATACACTGTCATGTAAGAGAACAGAGGATTTCTACGTGTTATCCTAATAACAAGCCAGCACAAGTGCTATTGCCAATACACTGTCATGTAAGAGAACAGAGGATTTCTACGTGTTATCCTAATAACAAGCCAGCACAAGTGCTGTTGCCAATACACTGTCATGTAAGAGAACAGAGGATTCCTACGTGTCATCCTAATAACAAGCCAGCACAAGTGCTGTTGCCAATACACTGTCACTGAAGAGAATAGAGGATTTCTACGTGTTATCCTAATAACAAGCCAGCACAAGTGCTGTTGCCAATACACTGTCATGTAAGAGAACAGAGGATTTCTACGTGTTATCCTAATAACAAGCCAGCACAAGTGCTGTTGCCAATACACTGTCATGTAAGAGAACAGAGGATTCCTACGTGTTATCCTAATAACAAGCCAGCACAAGTGCTGTTGCCAATACACTGTCACTGAAGAGAATAGAGGATTACTACGTGTTATCCTAATAACAAGCCAGTACAAGTGCTGTTGCCAATACACTGTCATGTAAGAGCACAGAGGATTTCTACGTGTTATCCTAATAACAAGCCAGCACAAGTGCTGTTGCCAATACACTGTCATGTAAGAGAACAGAGGATTTCTACGTGTTATCCTAATAACAAGCCAGCACAAGTGCTGTTGCCAATACACTGTCATGTAAGAGAACAGAGGATTTCTACGTGTTACCCTAATAACAAGCCAGCACAAGTGCTGTTGCCAATACACTGTCATGTAAGAGAACAGAGGATTCCTACGTGTTATCCTAATAACAAGCCAGCACAAGTGCTGTTGCCAATACACTGTCACTGAAGAGAATAGAGGATTTCTACGTGTTATCCTAATAACAAGCCAGTACAAGTGCTGTTGCCAATACACTGTCATGTAAGAGAACAGAGGATTTCTACGTGTTATCCTAATAACAAGCCAGCACAAGTGCTGTTGTCAATACACTGTCATGTAAGAGAACAGAGGATTCCTACGTGTTATCCTAATAACAAGCCAGCACAAGTGCTGTTGCCAATACACTGTCATTTAAGAGAACAGAGGATTTATACGTGTTATCCTAATAACAAGCCAGCACAAGTGCTGTTGCCAATACACTGTCATGTAAGAGAACAGAGGATTTCTACGTGTTATCCTAATAACAAGCCAGCACAAGTGCTGTTGCCAATACACTGTCATGTAAGAGAACAGAGGATTTCTACGTGTTATTTTGACTGTTAGGCTCGCAAGGGATTGTGGTCCAATGATAAGTGACTAAATACAGGAATGCTCTGACCTCTGATTGGCCAAAAATAGAAGAAAATCTCTCAAATTATTTTTCCTCACCATTTTCTTGAGAACATTTTTTGAGAACCCTAGCTCTAGGTGGGTGAGATCTTGTTTACTGACGGGTTAGGGTCTTTTAATGGTTCAGGATAGGGTTTTAGTTAGTTCTTTTAGTCGGAACACTCCTGTATTTAGCCGCATGTGGTCAAAAGAAGCGCCATCTTTTTCAGTACGGAGTCACTTTACCTGTATTGGAATGCACAGCTCTAAACAGTGCACTATCGTTGGAAGGCGATGTGAACCTCACATGTAGTGACTTGCCGGTCGGCAGGAAGTTTTTCTGCTTTGCGCCAGACATTTTAACAATCTCAGCTTCCTGCCCGGCGAAGTTATTGAAACGCACGTTAAAGAAAAACAATTTAGAGGACGACTCCCGACCTGGGGATAGAAATGTACGCATTTTTATTATTAGACTGGGCGTAGCCTGCTAGCTTTTCTTCTGGATGTTTTTTCCCCCGTTTATTTTTCGGATTGGACTACCTGTGGCGAATGAGCACAGGTAACCCAATCCGAAAAAAATAACGAAAAATCACACTGGAAACAAAAACATGGAAACCTGGAAACAAAATTCCATGACTTTTTCATGACGAATAAAATTTCATGACCTTAAAAACTGAAGAGCTACTATATAAACACAACTGTTTGAACATTTTATAAATAGATAGATAGATAGATACCTTTATTTAAACAGGATTACTCTTTCAGTATTTACAGATGTAAGGAACTGATATCACTAGAGGCCCTAATTTACTAATAATGATATATAATAAAAATATATGGCTCACTATAAAAGGTATAAAAGTATAAGAATAAATATAAAACTAAATCAAAATTACTCTAAGCTATACTACGATAAAACTAAGTTATATTAAGTTATAAGTTCTATTAGAGGTGTTTGAAATGCTTGTTGGTAAATATTACAGCCAAGATTCATCTATAGATGGGTTGCAGTCAATCCCCAGAGATTCAAATGACAAAGGGCATGGCGGCCATGTTGGTGTACCTAACAAAAGAAGCTAACGAAGAATCTATTGTTAAAGGTACACCAACATTACCGCCGTGACGTCATGTGCCACCCATCTATTGATCTGTGTTCGCTTCGTTGTTGCAACGTGCTCCATTCCTAATCATCTGCTTTTACAGAAAAAAAATGATTTGGGAAATAAGTCGAAATTCCATGACTTTTCCATGACCATGTGACTACTATCTAAAATATTAAATTGAAGAACGAACTGGGACAGCGTGTGCAAATCCTAACGCGACAAACCAACCGTGTCACAAGAAAAATGAGATCAATTTGAAATTTTACTACGTTTTAAGATGTTTTCGTTCCACCTGGTTAACAATCAACCAAACTCGGACACTTGATAACTTCAGTGAGATCTCATTTCTTTTGATAAGGTTGATTTTTATGACATGGAAAATATATGATTATCACGCTGCAAGAAGTCTTCTATTGATTTAAAAGACCTTGTTTACTACAAGAGCTCTTATAGTTTTTCGAAAAAAACACATCAAGAAATAAAACCATTTTTGACGTACCGTCCCCTGTACAGGAAGAGATTCCTTTGTTCCAAGTCATCTTGTCTGGACAGGTCATGATGTTGGGACTACTCCTGACGCAGTGGATGTAACGTGCATTGGACGCGGGGTCCGAGAAAAAGCCGTCGCTACTTGGACAATCGACTGCAACGAAGAAAGAGGGAAAGGATTTATTAAAATTCGTTGCGCAAATTTAAATTTGAAAGCAGTTTCAGAACGAGGTTAGACGGGGGAAACAAAGGGTTTTATTCTCCTGGGATTTAATTTGGCCGCCGAATAAGGCATAGAAAAGAAGAAGTGTGAAGCGACCTTTCTACAATCGGGATGCGAACTAATTGCATGAAATTAATCTTCTAAATCGAAATCTAAACTAAACACACACCGTACGCAACACCTAACCTAACATGACAACAGTATACACGCAGAAAAAAACCTAAAACTTATACAGGAACATTTAGACTTCCCTTTGAATCAACAAAGCCAAATTTACTTTGGTCCCATCAGCCAAACAAACTTTATTTATACACGGTAAAATTTGTACATATATAAAATAGTAAACTGTTTTACATGTTTGCCGTGTGGGAGTCCGTAATACAACTTATCGATGCCCCTTTTGCAATGTTTAAGAGAGTTGGACGCTATTACGTTATGGGCTTCTCGCTGCTTCTCCGCGGCTGTTCTCTCTCTAGAAAACCTCTGGGACCAGGGTAGTTATGGGGCGATTGTTCCACTGAAGCTATACTCAGTCAATACGTACGTAGTAGGTAAACTGGGGTGAGCTTATGTACATCTACATCTACATGTTATTTAGTCGGTAATAAACCGTATGGTTATCACACCAACTGTACAATATATAAAAATAATAAAATAAGTGATAAAATAATAAATAAATGATAAAAACAACAGAGAAAACAAGTCGAGTGAACGCAATAAAAGCACGAAACAGCACCAACTAAACAGTACCAAATAGCACGTATTAAACAAGGATTCTGCACTATTCAGCCAGTTAGCCGTTCCACGCCTTCACCGCTTGTACTCTATAATAAATCTAGTAATGATTAATTAATTAAGTAATTAAGAAGCTCGGACTTAAAAGTAATTAATGAGTTAATCTCAACAATATCAGCAGGTAAGTTATTCCAAAGTCTAATAGTCCTTGGGAAAAAAAGAATAAAAATAAGTATCCTTAGTCGCTTTATCTTGTCTATATCTGCAATTATGGCTTCTCC
Organism: Actinernus sp. WN-2022; assembly: GCA_030867875.1. Lineage (NCBI taxonomy): Eukaryota > Metazoa > Cnidaria > Anthozoa > Actiniaria > Actinernidae > Actinernus > Actinernus sp. WN-2022. Next base: position 101,650,584 of record JAOWCC010000019.1, read on the forward strand.
GAGTTCTGAGTTCAGTATGTGGGCGGAGATAAGTGTTTACATCAATGTCAATTAGCCCACGACTCAACTTGTACAGGAGGGTTAACCGAGTCATTGTTCTCCTTAATTCCAGGCTTGGCCAACCTAAATCGTTGAGCATATCAGTGACACTAGCTGTAGGATGGTAATTTTGGGTACAGAAACGCGCCGCCTTCCTCTGGAGGTCTTATATATAGTAAATGCTTTTTGTTTCTTCCGTTTTGTAGATAATTTGTCCCATTCAAGCTTGTCAAACAGCAAACTTGAACTAGTGTCGTAGCTTGATTTAGTTATAACTCTGCCTTTCAGGTGACGCGTCAAAAAGGAAAAAAAAGAAGAGAGTAACGATTACTTACACTGAGAAGAAATGATCGCTTCAGTGACGTTCGTGTTTGAAGGGCTCGGGAGTACCCTGAGTGTCCCTGATCGACCGTTTATGTACATCCGCTGATTGTTGTGTGGATTGAGCGCTAGGAAGGTCACCGGGACGTTATTGAAAGGATGCTTCTCGATGTAGGAGAGTTGTAAAGTCATATGAGGGTTTATCGTGTATCCCTGGTCCTTGTTGTCGCCTTTGCTGGGAATCACTTTGACTGAGCTTCCTGCACGATTGTCGAACTTAACTTTGATGAAGCGATCCGCGGAGGATGGCGCGACTAAGGAGCGATAAATTAGATGGAAAAAAATAAGTAAGATATACAGACGAACCTCTCGTTAGCGACCATCCTTTAAAGTCAAACTAAGATGGTCGCTAGAGTGAGGTGGTCACTAAGTAAGGTTAAACTGTATTGCCTAAAGTTTTGGTTAGTAAATCACAAGCCACAAACCAAGATCGAAAAGGTCGGACGGTACTTAGTTTGTTCTCGTAATTTTGTAAACTTTCTGTTTGAGCTGTGATCGTGAAATATTAATTCGAAAATAACTGTATTCATAAGAACTAGAGTCCGTTTCGGTCTTGTCTTGTGGCTTCTGATCTTTTTGAAACAGTTGTATACAAATTTCATCAAGTAAACAAACGGTCTTACTAACCACTGCCCCAGTAGTAGAGAGACACCTTCTTGGCGTCAGCAAGCTTCATATGCATGTCAAAGAACACCAAAGAAGCCAGGGCCATTTTAGTGTTCCCGTATGGAGGACCTGCATTATTACGGCCCACGGATAGGTGCGAGTACGAGTCCTGCACGTGTTCACCCTCTTGTGGGATAAGGGTCTGGGACGAGGACACGGGGATCCCATTCATGTAGAGTGTCATCCCGAGATCCTCTTTCCATGTGGCTACTACGTATAGCCATTTGTGTGTCTTATACGGAGCTTGAACCTGCATTGAATGAAGGAAAAGCCGTATAAAGATAATGTCTCTCACAATTAAGTTGGGTAGTGGGGAATTGGTCAAAGAGATTCAAAGATAGCGAATTTTACATCAATGTTTACAACAGATTTGCACTCGTTCCTGAGCCACACGGTGGGACATTTGCACGCTTAGCTGACCCACGGTGGGGCATTTGCATGCTTAGCTGACCCACGGTGGGGCATTTGCATGCTTAGCTGACCCACGGAGGGGTATTTGCACGCTTAGCTGACCCACGGTGGGGTATTTGCATGTTTAGCTGACCACGGCGGGGCATTTGCACGCTTAGCTGACCCACGGTGGGGCATTTGCTCAATTCTGATTCAAAAATGTTAAATGCCCCACAAATGCGCAGGGTAGGGGGCGAGGTGGGGGGGGGGGGGGGGGGGTTGGGCAGGTTTGCAATTGACAGAGACACAACTTGAACTTGGATTCATACACATACAGGTTTCAATATGAGGCATCAATATAACTTGAACTTGCTTCAGTTATACTGCTCTCCGCAGCCTCTTGTTGAAACCTTTGTGCGTGACAAGTGAATCATCGAAAGTGAGCTATTGATGACTTTGACTTTGAGTCATATCTAAAAAAATAAACCAGTCACATTGTTCCTTATCAATATACATTGTAAAATTCATGAATAATTAACGAGGAAGCAAACCAATCCCAGCTCAGTATTCAGATCACATGCACAATACTGTAATACCCAATAAAATTATTAATGAGTAAATTAACTTTTGATAAAGATTTCGTACTCAGCTAATAAGTATGCATAACATTTGATAAAGACCTATGGGACATACATGGTCATTTCAAGTTCCACGATTAGAATAACACAGAATCACATAACAATAATGTGTATTCCAATTATTGTTTCATTTCACAAGCACGACAAAATATTCGCGTCCGATCTTTATGATCTTTTACAATGGCTCGCCGAAGCGGCTCCCTATTAGGGACCTTAAGCAACCACGACGGCAACGTCTAGGAGGACGGCATAAAACAATAGCCTTAATTACAAAATGCAATAACTGCACGTGAAAATGCACGCAGTCGCCTACATTTTTACCGTTCTCTGCAAAAACACAACGTGAAAACCCCCAATTGTACGTTTTAAAGACAACGTGAACGTAGAAAGTAAATCAAATCATTTTTCGTTCGGCGTGAACAATTCAAGGCGAACAAGGGAAATAATAAACACCAAATTTCGGGATAATTTTTTTTCTACGTCTCGTCGTCACCGCCGTCGCCGTCCTGGTTGCTTAAGGTCCCTAAAGCCCATAAAGATCGTCCGTTCATATTTTATCTACCACTTGTACATCGATATTTCGCCCGAGACAGCCCCACCCCTGTTCACCCTAAATTTAATGGTTAATCATTAATAACCCATTATACCCAAGGGAGGGGTGGGTGGATAGTTTAATGGTTAATCATTAATAACCCATTATAACCAAGGGAGGGGTGGGTGGATAGTTTAATGGTTAATCATTAATAACCCATTATAACCAAGGGAGGGGTGAGTGGATAGTTTAATGGTTAATCATTAATAACCCATTATAACCAAGGGAGGGGTGGGTGGATAGTTTAATGGTTAATCATTAATAACCCATTATAACCAAGGGAGGGGTGGGTGGATAGTTTAATGGTTAATCATTAATAACCCATTATAACCAAGGGAGGGGTGGGTGGATAGTTTACCAGAAAGCGTGATTGATCCGATCGTTCTAGCCTTGCTACTATTACGTTTGAGATGCCATTAAAGGTTCGAGTCTTGAGCTGAAATTCATGAACTAAAGAAACCAGAACAACTTGTAAGATCACACTGAGGACAACACGCGTTTTTGTAAAGAACGTGAATGCACACAAGTAAATTCCTCGTTAGTACCGAAAAGGGGCTCTGTGTTGAATCACATTTTCCCCCTAAAATCTCGATGTGAAAAGCAATGAAAAGCGAAGAAAAGAAAAGAAAAGAAACAAACAGATTTGATGAGAAACGTTTTCTATCGTCTCAGTCGTCGAGAATCCTTAAAGTAAAAGTAAAGCAACTTTATTTAACGTCGGTAACTCGTGACAGTCTGGTGAGACTGATAAACTTGAGGCCGACGGGAGTCCTACGACTTCACGTCCTTATCCGAGAAGACGTGAAGGTCTAACCATTTGCAGTTGTTTCACAGAGGCAGCACTTTCTCCTCAGTTATTTTAAGACCCTGAGTGTTGGTCGGGCCGGGGTTTGAACCCGCGACCTCCCGCTCAACAGACCAGCGCTTAACCACTGAGCTAACAGGGAGCCTATTTTTAGGCAGACGTTACTGAAACTAGTCCAGGCCGTGATACACTTGGTTTGAATAAAAACAATCCCTTTATTAACATTCTGCTTAAAGCAAACGCCAGTTCAAATCGTATTAATCGATTTCAGAACGGCCGCCTCCTTATTTGCATAATCTGGAAGATAAATCTATAGAGGAAAACTAATGGATCACATTAAACTAGTAACTGTGTTTTTGAGCAATGTGTAGAATTGTTGTTGAGTTACAGACATTTCACATGTAGAAAAAAAAACATGAAAGCGAGGCTGGAAAGGCCTCGATTGTTTTTCTCATACAAATCCTTTCTAATTTTAAATGGCTGTTACTCGTTGCTTTCTGAGCTACAGCCTTAAATTGCACAAGATCACTAATTTTAACATGCTCTTTTGCGTGGTAATGATACTGTTTTCTGTATACATGGATAAATTATTGAAAATGAAATACGCATTTATCAATAGGGTCTATATTTCAGAGGATCACAATTTAAAGAAACTACAGTTGAACCTCCCATGGTCTATCAAAAGTTGTCACCCTTTACCTAGAGTAAGGCAACATTAATCTTTCCTAAGTAAAATAATAATCATCGGATGAATGGAATGCTTGTTTTACTACATTCTTCTTACCCTCCATGCGCTGTTTGCCTCTGTGACAGTAGCGTAGATCTTTCTGTTTTTCACATATACAGTAAATCCACGCGCATCAGAATGCATGCCACCTGTGTCCAGTATATAATGTGGCTCGTGCGTGTAGTCGTTGACTTTATCGTCAAATTTCACTTTGAAGCCGACTGTCAAACCACCAGGGCAGAGTTGTGGGTCACTAACACATGTCCCTGAAACGAAATGGTGAAACGTTATGATGTTGCGTATGTATGGAGCCAATGCTTGATTGGATGTAGGTTGGCGCAGTGGCAAAACCCTCGCCTCTCACCGCTGCGGTCCCGGGTTCGATTCCGGGTACCGTATGTGCGTTAAGTTTGTTGTTTCATCCCTATCTGCATTCAAGAGTTTTTCTCCGAGTTCTCCGGTATTTCTCCCTCCGTAAAAATGAACATGAGTCCAGTGTTGTGTCCAAAACAGTTAATGTAGCGAAGTGTGAGTGAGGAGTAAAAGTAGGCCTACATCAGCTTTAAGCCGCCATTTTACGAATCACTTTTAGGGCGCGTTCGTTTGGCATATTCCATAATAAGAATATTCTTGTCATTCTGCCTATACTGGAGCAGAATACACAGAATGCATTCCAAGTATTCCAGAATAACAATAGCTCCCAAACGAACGCTTACACGTATTATTCCTATTCTTATTCCAGAATAGTCCCAAACGAACGTGTCCTTAGTGCCCAAGTCAAGTTGTTTGTCCGAAGTACGTCACGTGACCCACCTCTGAAGTCTCCAGCATCAAGCCAACTGCTACTGCCATCTAACTGTAGACCGCTGTCCATTTGTGTAAACTTTCCGTGGGCTTGTAAGACTGGTGAGGAATCTACGACGGCTCCATTATAAACCTTGTGGATGCCCCATACGTACTTAGGGGCTACTGTTGGCTCTATAGGCAAAACGATATCAACGACGAACTACCAGTTAGATCATCAAGCATCAAGTGAGGTACGTTATCTTAACACTGCAAACATCTCCCACATGGGTTGGATGCATTTGGCGCTACAGCTATTTCAAAAAGGTTGTCCCGGACAAGCGTCATGCCCAGACCGCAATGGATTGTGGTAGTACCTGAAAGTCTGGTGAATTCGTTTGTTTTTGGGTCAAAAACTTTAATACGAATATTAATGTTCTCCTGCGAATCTGGCGATCTTCGAATTACACTGTAGTTTATCCGTTTCGCACAGCTGAACAGTTATAACCACAATGCATTTCGGTCTGGGAATACCGCTTGTCGTTTATCCGGGAACTTTTTTTGAAATGGATGTATACGAAGATCATTCGGTTTTTCTAATATAATGAAAGCAAACATTGAAGATTGCGTTATGTAAGTACACGTTTTAGTTCTAACTTAGGTAACCGGAATTCTATACATTAGTTAAGCAGGGCTCGAAATTGCGCCCGATACAGGCGTAAATACGCCTAGATTTTTTCGTTTTACGCCTAACATTTTCCACGTAAAATTACCAATAGACTTCTGACCACTCAGCTACTAATGCACAATTATTTACGCCTAAATCTTGGAGAATTACGCCTAAAAAAATTAAGCTGGGCGTAAGATTACGCCTCGTTTTTTTTCTTAATTTCGAGCCCTGTTAAGGGTCTAGTGAAGTGACTGAATGGGAGAGCAAGATCTACTTTGCAGATCCACTTGAACAATCGAGCCATTTACAGACTGAAAAACTAGGTAAAAAGTCGGTAAAATGACATACATCAGTTTTTTACAAACATTTTACATAGTAGACAATTTCTCTCAGCTGTAAAATGTTTCAGCTGTAAAAATGCTTGCAAACTTGTACATTCACAGACATTTTGAAAACATTTCACAAAGTCTGTAAAATGCTTACATTTTAGACTTCTTACATAGTTCTTCAAAGGCTGTAAATGGTTCCATTTTCCAGTGATCCTTGAGTAAAAAAACAACAATAATAAACCAATAATAAATGATACTTACGTGGTACAGACACAACCATTGTCGTAAAGTCATTCATAGACTCCACAGGGGTCACGTGGAAAGGTCTCTCACTGTTATTAATGTCTAGTGTTGTATTGGACTCGGTGTCGAAAGCCTTAAATACGACTGGGCCAATGGGCGTGGCATCCGTTGACATTGACATGAGAGTGACCTCCATTGTCGAGCGAGACATCATGGAGAATCCAGCAGGGTTGCCCTTGTCGGGCATGAGAATGATGGACCTTCCAGCGTCGTTAGTAACACGAATTGGGGCATAGTAAATTTTCGCTGACACTGTAAATAAACAACATAGTGATCCAGTGAGTGAGTGACACAACTTCACATCCCAATAACTCGTTTATGCGAATGCGCGCATCCACGAGTTAAAAAGGGACAATCGGGACAGGCACATCTTAGCGTTAAACTATGGCAATTTTGCTTAGTTCCTCAAAATCAAATTAAGCTAATACAGATAATTAGAGGTAAATATATGCTAATACGCCGGAGGTCTTATCTCTTATCCAATCGTCATTCCCTCTTTTCACCTGGTGGCTATTTTGGATTCAAAGCAAGGCAATCCTTGTGTTTGCTAGGTTAGCCTCGCACTGAGGGATATCGGAAATATAACGAGTTCAGCCTAGCAAAAACAAATGATTGCCTCGCTTGGAATCCAAGATGGCCACCAGGATAAAAGAGTGAATTGCTAAATGTCGACTTACTGCTGCTGGAGAAGAAAATAAACGCTTTGTTGACGTCCCTTTGTGTCAGGCACCCAGAAAATAGCGTCAGGGAACCAATGTCGAATTTGCCATAGCGGAATTCACCACTGTTTCCTACATCTCGCCCGATGGTGAGATTCTCATCAAGATCCATAATCGTCGAATGATTCCTGGGTTTTCCCGTATCATCATCAGAACGTAGGATCGAGTCTCGATAGAGTTTAAGTCCATCCTTTTTATTCCATGTTACTGTGATGTACATCCATTTGTCCAGGAAGAGTGGCTTGGAGACCTGCAAAAGAACAATATCCTTCAGATGGCTATTTCGTGAGCTCTGATTGGCCAGTTTGCGGTCCGTAACTACCCGTAAAGACCTGCACTGCTATATCCTTACTTCCAGATGCTCGAAGAAATAAGAGGCGAAAGAGATTCTGGTGTTACCCGTTGAGAATCTCACTTCCATGCGCTGAGTTTCAAATCAAGAAAACACATCAAACCGTTTTTGCTGGGCCATTGGTAAATCAATGAAAAACGTTACCGTCACATCCAGTACTCACGGTTGCGCCTGATAATAGTAGATTATCCAATCAGAGACAAGGCTCAAATTCTGATGTTCGCATGGAAGTGAGATTCTCAACGTATAACACCAGAGACTCTTCTTTTATTGTTCTCGTCTTTTGCATCGGGTAGAATCCCATTGTTTTAGGCGACATTTACTCGCGTCCGTGAGATATGAATAATTATGATACGCCTTATTAGCTATTCAGCAAAGCGCTTGTGATTGGCTGCTAGGGAATCCTTCTGGGAATACCTCATTTTCATACTTGGTCTTGGGCCTGTCAATCACTGTCATCTATCTTGTAATGGGACTAACTGAAATCCCAAAGCTCTTTAAGAGATTTCAATAGGCCTTGGATAAATAGGTAAACTCGGTTACAGTAAAATATCACCGCAAATCAATTTGCCGTGGCTACTTGGGTTATAAGTTTTGTCGCGCGAAGTTTCCAAACCTATTTCGTTTGCGTTCGAGGTTTGACTCATGTCAACATTAAAATGGAGTATAATGTCTGCATTTAGAGCTTATTCGAAAAGCCAAAGTCAAATTCAGCAAGCTTTATTTTAGTGCAATATTTGTTAAACTAGTTAAATAAAAGTGAACCTCGGCAACTCGAGTTCAATCAGTAAAGCCGAAAATTATTTTTCGGAACAGTTCGCTTCTAGGCCACATATAATCGTGGGAAATGGTCTCGTTTTAAAGCTTAAGACAGAAACAATCCGTCTGTTTAATCGCTTGTGATGCGCTCTTGATTTCTGAACTTGTTTTCTTCGTTTAAGTTTTGTCATTTCACAAAGCGCGTTGGTTTTATACCAAAGGCAAAGCGCCGCTTAACTATAATACTGATCAGAAACTGGTCCTTAGTAAAGCCGAATAACTCTGATTCTAGGCCACACATAACCGTGGGAAAGGTCTCGTTTTAAAGCTTAAGACATAAACAATCCGTCTGTTTAATCGCTTGTGATGCGCTCTTGATTTGTGAACTTGTTTTCTTCGTTTAGGTTTTGTCATTTCACAAAGCGCGTTGGTTTTACACCAAAGGGAAAGTGCCGCTTAACAATAATACTGATCAGAAGCTGGTCCTCAGTAAAGCCGAAGATTCATTTTCGGATAACTCTGATTCTAGGCCACACATAACCGTGTATGCTTACGGGGCACGGGCTCGTTCACAACCTGAAGATTCGCTCGCAAAACACAAATTCGCTCGCAAAAAAAAACAGTTCGCTCGAAAAACACGGATTCGATCAACTTATAAACTATCAGAAATTCGACTGCAAAGTCGCTTTCAGTGTGTGTTTATTTTCTGATGCAGCTCCAATGGCCATGCATTTATCTTTGTTCACTCCTTCCGCGCAGATAATAACTTTCAAAGCCCTGCGCTACCCTAACATAGTTAACCGACTCATTAGACTTTGTTTCCGTCCTTTGTTTCCGTCCTTTGTTTCGGTATCTTCTGTTGTAATTCAGGAGGCGGAGCTTAGGATTGCCCGCGGGAGTTCTGAAAGTTAATAAATATGCAAGCATCGAAGGCGATTTGACTGATGCAAAAACATTCAAGTTTCATGGTAGAAATATTTATACGATTTCGATAAGAAAACACTCAATAACAGATGAATAATCAAATAATCTTTTCCCGGTGTTACAAATTTTGGATACCTAAGATTTTGCGAGAAAATAAGTGTTGAATAGCTAATGAAAACACTTTCCATATGATTTCTGTCTGAAAAGACTCAAACTTCAACCTGTTTTTCATGGCAAAGAAGTTCACTTAATTTACCTCCAAATTAGCGGAATGTACAGCGTAATATCTCTTCTTTAAAATCCCGATGTTACATTTTTTGTTTTAGTTTTTGTTTTAACTAAAAATCGACAATATTTTCGGCATGTAGCCGAGTTTTGGCCAGTTTTCTTTGTAATTTGGCATGTGCGCTCGAGCAGAAATTTGAATCAAGCGCGTGAAACCGTGTCACGTGACCCAGAAAATGTCGCCGGATTCTGCCCGATGGTTTCTTCGAGCTTGGCTGGCTGGCACCCGTGATCGTTACAATCTCGAATATCCTACTTAAAAATGACAGACAATGACTTCTTACCGTCCATAACCTGTCCGATGTCTCCACCTCTGCATAGAACCTCCCATTATTAACATAAAACGAAACCCCGCGCTTGCTCTTGTGGTGTCCACCGCTGTCCAATATGAATCTGGGCTCATTGAACATAGCCGTATCATTGCCGAACTTGATCTTGGTTCCCACAGAGAAACCCTGTTTGCAGTCATCAGTGGTAATCAGACAGTCCGTCGGGGATAAGGTAGTTGCCATATAGGTGTCTATCCCATCGAAGGCGATCCCGTCATCCACGTATCGATAAATACCATGTGCGTGCAATGAAGGGTTGCCGTAAATGTGGTTGTTCTTCAAGGCGAGCATGGACCAGGAGTGAGATGGCTTGATCGAAGGAGCTTTAAAGAATTAGGGAAAGTCTGCGTTAAAACAAGATTTACAATGTGCTGCTTTTTGAGTTAAGAACCTTTGAGAAAAAAGTTAAAATTTACTTCCTTAACATGAGTTATTTTCTTGATATCATGACGATAAAGATCAGGAACTATAGACGGACCTTTCGAAGCCTGTTTTAGAAGATGGTCTCGCAACAACTAGAGAAAACGATTTTTTCCAGTCTTCGATAAATCTTCAAAATTATCAGCCTGTTTCCAAGAACGCTTTTCAAGGGATTTTACTTCTATAACGTCAAACTGGCTACCGAAAGAGCTTCAACAACTCCTCAGACAAGATATACATTTGGTTTCCTCTCGGAGCGAATCATTTGCGTATCGCAATCTTAAGGTGAAAGACATTGCGTAGTCGAAAGGTACAGACATTTGAATGTGTGATGGTTTCATTCCTCGTGTCAAGACGTTTTTCCTTAGAGGATCATTAGTATCCTAAAACAATGGCTTTTTATGGAATACAGGAGACCTCCCTCGTTTCTAACCTCGTGATTATCACGTGTACGTGTGACAGTAAAAGTACTGGCGTTTTGAACTCTGATCTTTAACTACTCTCGTGTCAAGTTTTAGATTTGGCCATAGCGGACTCTTTTTAGAAAACATTCGTAGAAATCATTCAGAGAATTATGTGCCTCAGTGGAGATTTTAACAATAAATCCGTGTTACCTTATGCAAGATTAGGTACTTATTGACTGAGGGAGGGCCGGACGGGAAACTATTTGTCTCGAGGTCATGACTTATGGACTAAGCGAGCGTACAAAATGACCGAGAGCCAAATATTTTCCCGTTCGGCCCGACCTAATTCAGGCAATATGTTTTTTATCATATGAATACTTAGTTTGTTTTAATAATGGCAAAACAAGAATAAAACTGAAAACCGAGCAGCGACGGACGGCATTTTCCGAGAGTGAACTCTTCAAATAAAACCTCTGTCCTTATTGTTGAACAAAGGTTACTCGACCCGCCGTGAAAATATTAAATTTAATTTACCCCGAAGCCTCATATGGAGTGTTTTCACGTGACGTCATAGCCGCCATGTTGGTGTACCTTTAACAATAGATTCTTCGTTAGCTTCTTTTGTTAGGTACACCAACATCGCGCCATGCCCTTTGTCATTTGAATCTCTGGGATTGAGTGAAAACCTTCTATTGAAACTTTTGTGTATGACAAGTGAAGCACTACAACGACGTCAATCTGTCTCATTGGCTCCTGTTCTTATTTCCACCAACATCAGGGTTCGTACACTTTGATATCTTAAAAAAATCCAGGACTTTCCATATGACCTTTTCCAGGCTTTTTCCAGGAGTAGATTGAAAACAAAAAAAATTCTTCGCACAAAATTCATGATTACAACTGATTTCAATGACATGTTCAATTGACCTATATCATTATGACGTCACGGCTTGTTTATGAGGGGGACAGAATCGACATGAACAATAGAATTTTGAACTAAATCTGCTCTGCTGAGGAAAATTTAACTTCGAATTGTCTGGTTTCCAGATATCAGCTGTATCAATGTTTATCCCACAATATTTACCGTATTTGGTGGCTGTTACCGCTATTCTACGTTCAACAAAATGCATTTGATAGCGATTTCCTTTGTGTTGTTGCTGTTTTGTCCCCCTCCCATGACCGTGATCCTTAGCGTTTAAACAATGTTTTGATTTGACGTCATAATGATATAGGGCAATTCAAGTAACCACTCTTTAATCACTAGGATTTCAGTTTTCCAGGACTTTCAAGGATTTCCAGGCCGGCGTACCAACACTGCAACATGTCATTTGAACTCTGGGGAGTAATGACAAACAAGGACACTCACCCGGCGCTGTAATATTGAAGACCTTCACAACATCAGGAAGCTCATAGGGCGCAATGGTAACCTTTCCCAGTTTGCTATTCATTTCCAATTGGGACATTGTCTCGACATCCTCAGCGTAGAATGTAATCGGATCAGGCGTGGGTCGACCTCCCTTTATGATGATAGACACCTTGATCTTTGAGTTCGGCGCCACTACGTATCCACCCTTCTTGCCCTTGCTTGGTATCACTCTAGATTCACGGTTCATTCTGTTGTTTAACAGGAGCGTGATGAAGTGTTCCATTGGTTGAGGCAACTCGTCACCAGCTAAAGCAATAAAATGTTATTTATATAGGAAATCAGTACGAAACGCACACTCTGATTGGTCAAGAGCCGTGTGTTATTAGAGGACACACACATGGATGACGTCATGAGCGTTAGCAACCAATTTCTCAACTCGGTCTGATTGGATGTTTTCAAAGTTTGTAGCTTGCGCTTATCATATAAAACAAATAGGTTCCATTCTGCGGTGCGTCTGTCCTCTTATAGATGCATATAGATGACGCCAAAACGTGACGCACTTCTTTGTTCTCTTCACGTCGTGACGTCATCTGTGCATCTATTAGAGGACAGACGCACGGCAGGATGGAATCTATTTGCTACGTAAAATATCAATACTTATGAAATAGTTTATATCCACAATAGGCCTTTAGCAAGACACAGTCACGTGCTGATATATCACTTCAATAACGAATGAATTGCGCTCGTGATCCCCTGAAGGGAAATGCTTTACTGGATGCCAAACAAACTCCAAAACGTAGTTTTAGAAAGACCGATAATAGCATTTTTCAAACAGGTTTTGCTAATGACACTATCGATGTCGTACAAGTGCCTTTAAATAAATGAAGTCAGATGTTTTGCCATCCAGTACAACCACGTCATTGCATTCCTGCAAAAGGCCCATTCGAACTCCCACCCTCCCCATTGCTCCATGGGTTATTTGTTAATCTACATGTTTTATTGCATTGCTTCGATATTGTTACAGAAACTAAAGATATGTAATTGGATTGTTCCAAAGACTTCCAAAGACTTCTGTTTTCTACATAAAACGCCAGAATCAAATAGGGGCGTGGTATGAAAACATAGAGGTCATCAATCAGTGTTTTCACGCTTTCAATATACACTTACTTGGCTGAGAAATCTCCACTGCTTTTGGCGGCCCGTCGAATAATCCTGGTCTAATCATCAGGCTTTGTTTTTCATTCATCAATAGGTGTTTCCCGGTTGAAGGATCAAATGCCATAAGTTTGAGTGGTTTGTTGTCAGTGTACTCCTTGGTGATCTGCAGCATTGGACCAGTATTAATATGAAAACCGTGTACGACCTCTTTGAAGCTCGATGCGATGATAGCTTTCTTGCCTGCTCTGTTGTTGACCTTGAGTGTCACATAGTACAGAGATGGCTTATGAGATACTGTAGGGAAATAATGACAGTAAGAAACTGTTTTTACACTTGCGATGGTTAAAAGGGCACTGTCAACCCCCAAATAATAAACCTTTTCGTGACGAAAGACAAAAATAACTACTCAGATTAGCAGAGTATGCTTTACATATCTAATGGAAAGACAATTGTTATGAAGGATGGCAACGATACGACTGGATGAAAAATACTGCTTTTAAGAGATTGTAATTCACTGTAACCGAAATCGAGTTTCTAGAATAAGCTTTTGTAATCCACTCTAATATTTGCCATCCTCTGTTGAAAAAGTTTGAAAAGTATATCAGGACATACTCATGATATTTCTCTTCTATCTCAGGGTGTTATTTTTTGTAGTTTTGTTTTACAGAAACGTGAAGGTTCAATTCGAATGTCAGTGCCCCTTTAGGGGACAAAAGTCTGACTGTATTATGCCAGTTATTCTTAAACAATGTAGTATAAACCAAATTCATAGATTATAAAATTCACATTTATAGAAAAAAAGATTTCTACCAGAAAGATCAACCCAGATTAAACAATACTATTGATCAATGTATTCATTCCTTTGATTCGCCATAAAAAAAATCAAAACAACAACAATAGCAATATATTAACAGGGCACCGAACAGCCTGCACTAACTACTATCAAGTATGAAAACTGAATTTCCAATTTTCGAGAAAGTATTCGGCTTTTACAGTGCGACTACTGAAACAGGGGCCACTTAGACAACTAATCACGAAAACAAATCATTCCAACTATTGGTTATATGAGCCAATCAGTGTTGAGTACAAGACAATAGCATTTCAACTTATGGTTATATGAGCCAATCAGTGTTGAGTACAAGACAATAGCATTTCAACTTGCTTGAGCTTCGATCCGGTAAACGGCAAATTTGGTGGACTAGTTTTTTTTATTTTTTTATTTAAACATATATATTCTTTGTGTTTGCTCCAGGAGCAGGAGCTCATCTAGGGAGCTTACACAACATTTATTTACAAATTATTACTGGAAACGAAAGGAGGAACTAAGCTACATACATACATGATCATTACAAGACTTAAATTGAAACAACACGAAAAGATTAATAGGCTAGAAAATGACAATACAGAAGGCGAGTTGCAAGGACGAATCAGAAAAAACGATTTGACTCCATTAGAAAGATTTGGACTTCCTTAAAAATACATTCATTTTGTGTTAGTGATAGGCTGGAGTAGGACTAGTTCTTAAGTCGACGTCGTTTAAATGAAGAAAATCGCGTGGATATTCTAGTATTTGTAAGTTGGAATACTTGATTTTGGTTTGAATGGGTTTAGTTCTCGTTGTCTAAGTGGTTACAGTAGTGGCACTGTAGTTGTAATGTGTTTAGTTCTCGTTGTCCAAGTGGTTACAGTAGTGGCACTGTAGTTGTAATTGGAGAGTTGTCAGAGTACAGATTGGGTACTAGTTTTCTCACATGGCAGACCGCTGACCATACGTCAGGGCCGCCATCTTGTTTGGAACTGAATCGAGTGACTTCTCGAGACTTCATGTTGTAACAGAGACATTATCTGAACTTATAGTCCTTTGTAAGTACTATTGTCGGTTTATGTATTGTATTAGACTCTTGATTCATTGTTTCACTGCATCTTATTGCAGGATATTACTCTCCACATCGTTGTTATATAATAAAACTCCAAAACATCGAAGAGTCTTTCTTTATGTGGAGAGTAATATAACATGGTTCGAATAAAGTGCACAGTCCCAAGCTGCGAGTTCCAGACCGAAGATGCGTCAGAAGCCATCGCCATAGCCTTACTCGGAAACCATGGTTTTACCCATCAAAACCCGACAGTAGCGGCACCGCCCCAGCACCTGTCTCCCAAGGCCCAAAACTAGACAGACCCAAAGTCGACATTGGTGTCACAACCGAGGGCTGGAACGTCTTCGTGCGTCGTTGGGATGTCTTCAAAACAGGATCAGGCATCGGCGAGACTGCTGCACCCTCACAGCTCTTCCAGTGCGCAAGTCAAGATCTTGGAGACTGTCTCCTTAAAGCGAACCCAAATGCAGCCAACAGCACCCTGTCCCAGCTGTTAGAAGCGATGCGTTCCCTTGCGGTCATCCCTGTCGCGACAAGCGTCCTACGCACCGAGCTACTGAAGATCCACCAGGAACGCGACGAACCATTCCGAGCATTCACAGCACGGGTACGTGGAAAGGCCGAGACATGTGCCTTCAAAGCGAAGTGCGAGTGTGGTAAGGAGGTGGACTACACCGACCACGCTATCCGTGATGTCCTCCTGAATGGAATTGCGGACACAGATATCCGTCGCGAGACACTTGGGACGCTGAACATCCTGACCACCCCGATCAACGATGTCGTGGCCCTGGTAGAAAACAAAGAAATGGCACGAAACGCACATCCCTCTCCTGCCCTGTCAGCCATGTCGACATTCCGCCGACAACAGAACGAGCACCCAGCAGCCCCACAAGAAGCACCACCCCCATCCCAAGCGGACCGGGCCAAACAGGCTAGCTGTCCCGACTGCAGGTCCTCGTTCAAAATCTTCACCGAGGGTGCAAGGGGGTGGAACAAAAAGCCCCACCAGGTTTGCATTAACTGCTATAGGACACTTCGAGCACGACGCCAGCGCCCAACCACAGCAAACCCGTCACCCGCAGTCCAGGCTCTAGAATCCATCTCACAGACCGCATCGGTCCAGTCCAGGGGGGGAACGCCCACTCCGCCCCGCCGACAACACAGACGCAGGCGTGGCCGGGCCACCCACGGCCCAGTGACGCTCGACCATCACGTTTTCACGAAAGGAGAGTGGAAAAAAGCACGTCTCCTGCCCCACCCACATATCAAGATCTCCATCTCGGCAGCCGAACGGCAAGGCTCCCAGAACCAGACCACTACACCAACAGCAAAGGTGTCGGCTATCGCAGACACTGGGGCACAATCCGACCTCTGGTCATTGTCTGAAACCTAGCGTGTGGCTTTTCTCGCGATGCACTACGCCCAGTCACCATAGGCCTAACAGCGGCCAACCGTTCCCCGATTTCAATCGAAGGCGCGTTCTTCTCCAATCTCCAAGCAGCATCGGCGAACGGCAAGACCAACTCCTGTCGTACCATGCTCTATGTGAGCAGCTCCGTACAGTCAATGTACCTATCGTACGAGTCGATGCTCAATCTTGGCATCCTACCATCCACATTCCCGTCCGTTGAAAACAACTGCACTGGCGAATCACAGCCCAACATATCCTCCGAGGACCAATCGACGCCGCCAATCAACGCCGCCCACTCACTGAATGACGGCTGCAGGGCCCCTAGCAGCTCCAACACCACCTCATGCTCATGTCCTCAACGTGACGTAACGCCCCCTCGACCAACCGAGCTGCCATTCCCATGCACTGCAGAGAATAACGAGCGCATGAAGGCGTGGCTACTCGACAGGTACGCGTCATCCACCTTCAATACATGCCCCCACAGACCACTGCCCTGCATGGAAGGACCACCCATTGAGATCCACATTGACCCTGAAGCAACCCCCAAAGCATGCCACACCCCTGCAAGTGTGCCCCTGCACTGGCAAGAGAAGGTGTACGAGGACCTCCTCCGTGATGAAGCCCTCGGCGTAATCGAGCGCGTCCCCTATGGCGAGCCGGTCACGTGGTGTCATCGCATGGTCGTCACACGGAAACACGACGGCTCACCGCGCCGCACGGTTGATCTGTCTCCCCTCAACCGGTTTTGCAAACGGGAGACGTTCGCAATGGAATCGCCATTCCAACTCGCCCGCCGTGTCCGCAAGGACACATGGAAAACAGTGACCGACGCATGGAATGGTTATCACAGTGTGCCCCTGCGCTCGTCTGATAAATACCTAACCACCTTTATAACGCCCTTCGGTCGCTGGCGATACACCAGGGCACCACAAGGGTTCCTGTCATCGGGAGATGGCTACAACCGACGCTTTGACGCCGTCCTATCCAACGTTGAACGCAAGGAGCGCTGCGTCGATGATACGATCCATTACGACACAGACCTTCAAGAGCACTGGTGGAGGACAATCGACCTGCTCACACGAATAGGGCAGGCCGGGAAAAGCGTTGACTTCGCCGGATTCAGGATCTCAGAATCAACCATCGAGCCGCAACCGAAATACCTGGACGCCATCAGGGATTTCCCATCACCTGCCTCCACGACAGATATCCGAAGCTGGTTCGGCCTTGTCAATCAAGTGGCGAACTACGCCCAGCTCAGAGACACAATGGCGCCATTCAAGCCCTTCCTCAGCGCACGCTGCAAGTTCGCCTGGTCCACAGAACTTGAAGAAGCCTTCCAGACTTCCAAGGCCGCCATCGTAGACGCCATCCGAAAGGGAGTAGAGATCTTCGACATCCAGCGGCGTACATGCCTTCGACCGGATTGGTCACAGCAGGGAATCGGATATTTCCTACTCCAGCAGCACTGCACCTGCCCATCTGGTATACCCAACTGCTGCACGGATGGGTGGCGGATAACACTGGCCGGCTCTCGCTTCCTCTCCCCCACCGAGCAACGGTACGCGGCCATCGAAGGGGAAGCCCTAGCCGTAGCCTGGGGACTCGAGCAAACCCGCTACTTTACCCAAGGTTGCGACAACCTGGTCGTTGTCACCGACCACAAGCCTCTAGTGAAAATCTTCGGCGACCGCACCCTTGACAAAATCACTAACTCGCGCCTGTTCCGGCTGAAGCAGCGCACACTACCCTGGCGCTTCGATATCCGGTACCTACCGGGGAAGAGCAACCTCGCCGCCGATGCCACTTCAAGACACCCCTCACTATCAGGCTCCGCTAGTAACACCAACCCACCTGACACCCCAGACCTTAAAGAGTGGGCATTGATGGCATCTATCCGCACTGATGTCGAGGAACTAGGAACCCTCACATGGTCGCTCATCGCCCAAGAGACAGCTCGAGACGCATCGCTAAGCCCCATCGTAAAGTTGATTGACGAGGGCAGTCACAGCATTGACCGAAATGACCACACATTTGCACCACTCTGGACCATCCGTGACTCTGTCTACACGCAGGAGGGAGTCCTCCTATATGATGACCGTGTCTTAATCCCTGAATCGCTACAACAACGAGTACTGCAATACTTGCATGCCGCTCATCAAGGATCATCAACAATGGAGCAGCGAGCTCGCGCAATCGTATACTGGCCAGGAATGACAAACGACATCCGCGCCACACGAGAACGATGCCGAGACTGCAACCGGAATGCACCGTCACAAGCAACAACACCACCACTCCCCTCAACCCCGCCTTCGACGCCCTTCGAAGCAGTCTTCGCCGACTTCTTCTCCCATGGTGGCAGCCACTACCTGGTAGTCGGAGACCGCCTCTCCGGATGGGTTGAGATTTTCTCGTCACCGGTCAGTACCAACCTTGCAGGTGCTGCTGGGCTGATCCGCCACCTCCGCTCATTCTTTGCAACGTTCGGTGTACCGTAGGAGCTGTCCAGTGACGGTGGCCCTGAGTTCATAGCGAGTCAAACGGAAGCTTTCCTTCGCCTCTGGGGCGTCCGCCCCCGCCTCTCATCTGCCTATTTCCCCCAGTCCAACGGGCGGGCAGAAGTAGCCGTGAAGACAGCAAAGCGCCTCTTGATGTCAAACACACGCCCCACTGGTGGACTGGACCATGACGGATTCCTATGTGCGATACTCCAACTACGCAATACCCCCGACCCAGACTGCAACCTCTCCCCGGCGCAGATCATCTTCGGGCGTATCCTACGTGATACCTTCTCCTTCGTCAACAGGTTAGAGAAGTTCTCGAACCCGAACATTCGCCCGCTTTGGCGCGATGCATGGGCAGCCAAGGAGCAAGCACTTCGCACCCGCATGACCCGCACCACTGAATCGCTCACACAACATTCAAGGCCTCTCCGCCCTCTTGTCGTCGGAGAGAGGGTCTTCCTACAAAATCAGCACGGGAACAGCCCCACGAAATGGGACAGATCAGGGACCGTGATGGAATCCCTCAACCATGATCAATACCGAGTCAAGGTGGATGGATCTGGCCGCCTCACACTACGCAATCGCCGCTTTCTACGTGCTTTCACCCCAGCAACCAAAGATATTGGGATGAGCCCCCTTCCATCACCGCTAACCACCCGTCATGGCGGACAGAATAGGCAATCTTCAACCTCCCCACCCGCACCCATCACGCAGAAACGCACCGTTGATCCGCCAGAACCAGCTGTTGTACACAGTACGCCTACCAATACATCGGGACAGCACCCTGACAGTTCACCGCCCGATGGTGTCGACAGCCCCCAATCCACACCCCGAGTAACCCCACAACAGGAGGTGACTGACGTGGCACCGCCTGCCCCCAACACGCCCATCCAAAGGCAGCTACAGCCGCCTCGCCCTCGTCGTGAATGTCAGGCACCCAGGCGGTACGAGCCTGAGACCGGCAACTGGATCTAATCATTATTAGTCCGTCAACGTGTGAATCCCCCATTGTCGGACTGGGGGGGATGGAGAGTTGTCAGAGTACAGATTGGGTACTAGTTTTCTCACATGGCAGACCGCTGACCATACGTCAGGGCCGCCATCTTGTTTGGAACTGAATCGAGTGACTTCTCGAGACTTCATGTTGTAACAGAGACATTATCTGAACTTATAGTCATTTGTAAGTACTATTGTCGGTTTATGTATTGTATTAGACTCTTGATTCATTGTTTCACTGCATCTTATTGCAGGATATTACTCTCCACATCGTTGTTATATAATAAAACTCCAAAACATCGAAGAGTCTTTCTTTAGTAATGTGTTTAGTTCTCGTTGTCTAAGTGGTCCTGGTTACAGTAGTCACACTGTAGTTGTAATGGGTTTAGTTCTCGTTGTCTAAGTGGCCTGGTTACAGTAGTCGCACTGTAAAAGGAGAGTTTACGTGAATACAACTAGATGTGTAACACGAAAGAGGTTTACTTAAATGAAATCTTGCAATTTTGAACGAATTATGTTCCCAATAACTTCGCCTAAACTAGCTCGACAGCTTCCAAAAACTTCCGTATTACTAATGCTGCTGTGGTCTTTACTGGTAGCGGAGAGTATTTGATACGCTTTTCAAAATCTCAAATTATAGTTGCCACGAAGAATGTGGTGTATTTCTCAAGAAAACCTTGTTGAACTCTCTACTGCTGATCCAGCCACTGATCAAGGCAATCGTCTAATTTGACCAAGTACACTTGGTACTGAACAATTATATTATAGTTAATATCACGGTTCCCTCGGTTTTCATTGTTCCGAAAGGGACATTTAATCTCTAAATGCCCTGATCACTGCTATTTATCGAACCTCATGCATAAACATTAGGTACAATTAGTAACTAATCATACCTAATATTTATGCATTAGGTATGATTAGTAACTAATCATACCTAATGTTCATGCAAAAGGTTCGCTTATGGATGCGTCCCTCATATTCATTCGTCGGGACATCTACCATAGTAAGATTACCAACTTTTCAAAAGAATACCTATGTAGGCTTGAACCTTCTTTCACGTCTAACAACCAGAACGGCGACGGCAATGACGACGGGACGTAGAAAAGTGTAGACACCGAAATCTGGTGTCTACTATTTCCCTTGTTCGTCTTGAATTGTTTTTAACAACCAGATTTTCGAAAAAATATGATCAGTATAGAGTTCCGTTCACGTCGAACGAAAGACGGATTGATTTACTTTCTTACGTTCGCGTTCTCTTTAAAAGGTACAATTTGGGTTTTCACGTTGTGTTTTTGCAGAGAACGGTGGAAATGTAGGCGACTGCTTTCATTGTCAAGTACAGCTATTGTATTTCGTAATTAAGGTTATTGTTGTATACCGTCGTCGTAGACGGTGCCGTCGTGGTTGCTTAAGGTCCCTTGCGCATGCGTCGCACCGCCTATATAAACTACGCTAAACTACCCCAAAATATTTCAATAGAATAACTAACGAATAGATGAAGTGAACGATTAACGGATTCCCAAGAGTATTCATAGCAACCCAAAAATATTTAAATTATTCATTTTGAACTTGTTGACTCGGCCAAAAGTGTTCTTGTTTTACTCTCCTACTTCCTCGGAAACCGTAATATTACAAACTGATAGCATGGCATTTCGGTTGATTAGTGATTAAATGTCCCTCAAGCCTCGGGAGGTTTAGTAAAAGTCCCTCGGCCTGCGGCCTTGGGACTTCAACAAAACCTCCCTCGGCTTTAGTGTACATTTAATCACTAATCAACCTCATGCCATGCTATTGCTGATTTCGATAACGCTGGGAATCCTGTGGTAAAATCACGTGACCTGGTGACGTCACTTCGTGGTCAGTCGTTTGTTCAGCATAGTATGTGAAGACAGTTACGACTATAACCATTTGAGCCTGAACCACGAACTGAATAAAATCGAGAGGATATTCAAATTTAATTCATAAGAATGATAGTTATCTACACCCTACCTGGAGAAGGAATGACACCTTTCTTTGCAGGATTAGCTGAAGGTTGAACAAAAACAGTTTAGAACTTTTTAAACATAGCTTTGCAGTTTCATTTAGGAATGTTTTAGAGGAGAAAAGAAGGCTCTGCAGCAATCCTGTCAAGTTCATGTTGAACATGCTCGAGCGTTGCTTGGATACAATTTCGAGCCCAGGCTGAATCGAGTGGCCTCGAGATCGTACTCATCAATGCATGCACTGTAAAAAACAGTTTGACAAACCCGCCTGACTAGCCCAGAAGTTCGGGCTGAGACCTAACAACGCTCAAGCATGCTCAATATGAACTTGACAGGATTTCGACAGAACCTTTTTTCTCTTTTAGCGCAGGGTGAAATTGTACAAAATAGTATAATTCACCCACGTAGCACTGAGGAGCTTCAAGTAGCTCGTTCTATACATGCACGTGATTTCCGAGATCGTGATTTCCGAGATCGAATCCGAAGAACCCGGAGAAAAACCCTCAAAGCCAGGAAGAGATACCAACAGACTCAACTCACTTATGACACCGAGTCCTGGAATTGAACCCGGGTCACAGAGGTGAGAGGTGAACGAATTTTAACAGGCATCCCTTGCTTCCCTTAATTATGATAGTGGACCGTAGTTTCGTTCCATGAAACATAAATAAATTTTTCAAAGAATAAAGACGGATACGTCACTGCGCTGCTCACTTGTTTCCAGTATCTTTTTAAAGAGTAAAGTGTTTGTAAACAGTTATACAGTTTTTTACTTGAACTACACAATGTGACATTTATGCCCTATGATATTTAATTTGTTAGTAAATCTACATATTAAAACGAAGTGTTTACAAACAGTCAGTTCTACATATTAAAACAAGGTTTCAAAACAGGTATTAAAACAGTGTTTTTTGTGAGTAAATCTATACATATTAAACGAAGTGTTTATACACAGTGGGTTTTGTTAATAAATCTACATATAAAACGACGTGTTTATAAACAGTGAGTTATCTATTACCTGGAGAAAGCAGAGTCATCACAACACGTTCCTTCACAGGTTTGGGAGTAATGACTATGTCCTTTTTATTATTGATGGTGACTGGTTTGTGATCCTGGTCGCCTTCAGCCATGAGCGTGACATCCACTGGTGAGAGGCTTCCCTTAGTGATTTCCATCATAAAACCTTTCTTCACAACCCAGGTCTTTTGATCACTTGAAGTAATCTTCACGTTTTTGCCAGATTTGTTCACAACGCGCATGGTGACGTAAAACTGCTGACCTACAATAGAAGAAAGATTACCATTATGATTTCGACAAGAACGTCTCCAAAATCGCACAAAGAAAGCGTCGACTAAACAGGCTTAGAAAGCACAATGTGTCCCCAATAGTTTTTAAGTTTAAAAAATCACTAACTCGCTGGAGTAATGAGAGCAAATCAGAGTTATGACTTCTCACTTCTGTCCATACTGAGCCACTGGAAAAATCCAACCATTTAAAGACCTTCAAGAACTTGTAACATGTCTGTTAAAAGTTTGTACAGTGTTTGCAAAATGGCTGTGATTGTACAAAGTTAGACATTTTACAACCATTTAAAGACCTTCAAGAACTTGTAACATGTCTGTTAAAAGTTTGTACAGTGTTTGCAAAATGGCTGTGATTGTACAAAGTTAGACATTTTACAACCATTTAAAGACCTTCAAGAACTTGTAACATGTCTGTTAAAAGTTTGTACAGTGTTTGCAAAATGGCTGTGATTGTACAAAGTTAGACATTTTACAACCATTTAAAGACCTTCAAGAACTTGTAACATGTCTGTTAAAAGTTTGTACAGTGTTTGCAAAATGGCTGTGATTGTACAAAGTTAGACATTTTACAACCATTTAAAGACCTTCAAGAACTTGTAACATGTCTGTTAAAAGTTTGTACAGTGTTTGCAAAATGGCTGTGATTGTACAAAGTTAGACATTTTACAACCATTTAAAGACCTTCAAGAACTTGTAACATGTCTGTTAAAAGTTTGTACAGTGTTTGCAAAATGGCTGTGATTGTACAAAGTTAGACATTTTACAACCATTTAAAGACCTTCAAGAACTTGTAACATGTCTGTTAAAAGTTTGTACAGTGTTTGCAAAATGGCTGTGATTGTACAAAGTTAGACATTTTACAAACATTTTACAGAGGTTTGTAAATGGTTCGATTTTTCCAGTGGATGATGAAACGAATTTCCCCCAATTTTGTTCTTAGATTGACGATACCCCGTGAGAAATGTAGATGGCTGTACGAGCCTAACGCGAGTGAATTATTCAGGATTCCATTCAAACCAGCTACGCTGAACTGGACCTCCCTGAAAAACAATGTTGCTTATAAATAAATAAATTTAGTAGCTTTTCAAGACCTGGAAAGTGCAATTTTTTTTATTCGATCTAGAAATTCAAAAAAATAATAATAATCAGAGTACGCGCGGTTCTCCTGCTCGAGCGTGCATTATAAGATATTAATATTCCACTTCGTGCACAGTACGAAATACAAGCAGGTGATTGGCTAATGACAGTGCTTTATTGGTGACCATTATTAGTGACGGCCTCCGGCCTCATGCAATATTCATTGTGTTTTTTTCATCGTACAGTGAGCAGGTGCCTCTATTTATCAATAAAACACGCGCGCCAGTCTCTAACCATTAAATCATGCATGCTCTGTGCTCGTTTACTTAGGATGCTCCCGTACTTACATTATAAAGCTAAGATATCCAATAGATATCAACCAGATATCACAGAGTATTGAAAACATGATACCTCAGTATTTAAAGTGACCATTATTTGAATAAGAGACTTACCAGGGCTTTGTCCAGGTCCTGTGATGTCGATAACTGCTGGCTTTCCCTTCTGTACAGTTGGTGTTAATGTCAGTGTCGCAGTTCCATTCAAAGAGAACGGAGTACCAGTCTCACTCTCTTGTACCTTGAACGTGATTGGCAGATTTCCGCTGGTCTGTTTTGTAATTGTCATCATGAAGCCCTTCTTGACAAGATATCCCTTTTGTGGAATATTGTCGCTGGGCTTCAGAACAACGTCTTTGCCGGATTTGTTGAGGATCTTCAGCGACACGTAGTGCTTGCCTGATGTAGTAACACCTAGGAAAAGTGACAATTGTTTGATTATTTAAGAAGTTCCGTGCGGCTGTCTCTCCTCTTATTGATGCAGAGATGACGTCACAATGTCATTCATGACTGCTTTTCTCGTCACGCCTGAACGCCATCTGTGCATCTTTCGGTTAATCGAAACATTAAAAAAATCTTACATCCTTTTGGTATCACAAATGTCGAATTTTGTTGTATTCACGAGGTCAGCCGAAGAAATCTTTTAAAGTGATGACATTATTAACTGTAATATTTCAGTACTCTATATTTTCTGCTAGCAATAATAATAACTTGTAAAATTCATTAATAATTCATTAGGGTACTAGCCAATCCCATGTGCTGAATGACACCACATGATCGCCTCTGTATACCCCCGTACAAACCTGATTAATAAAACATCAGGTTCTGTATCGATATACAGACCCCATGGTCCGCGATACAGGCCCCATAGTCCGTTAAAGCTCTAGTGGTATTCTGTATCAGGTACAGAATACTAGCTAAGCTAGTGAGGGAAGTCTCACAACTGATCACTGACTTCCCGTATCCCGGGAGAGGTGAAATGACAAAGTACATCTGCTCTCTTATTATGTACACACCATCTATTCCATGTGGGACCTTATTTTCTGCACGCCATGCTCTGCTCTGTTATTGCATACACATTGTCTCTTCGATGTGGGATATGTTTTTGTGAGAAACTAATTCATCCCACATCGATAGCAAGGTGGGAGAAATCAAAGGTTAAAATTTTATGTCGTGCATATCAATGGCTTTTAGTTATATATTCATTTTACAAGTAAGATAAAATATTCGCGTCCGATCTGTATGGGCTTTACATGCCCATACAGATCTACCGCTCATATTTTATCTACTACATAACAACAGTTTACCTGCTTGTCCTTTGACAGTGGAGATAACAATAGCAAATGGAGCCTTCTTGCTAACTTCTTCGTTAATGGTAAGAGCATATATGCCGTTTAGGAACAACGGATTGCTCCTATTTCCAGCTACAAACGCAGTAAACGTGACCGGAGTTTTTCTCACGACTTGCAGACGGACATCCATCGAATAACGATCAGGAACCTGCAGATAAATAAACATTCATTCATTAAAACGTGAAGGCATAACTTTTATAGGGCACCTTCATCCGCACTTTTCATATATCTTTATAACGCCTTCTCGCAAGTAAGTAGTATACCCCTCCCCACGAACGGCAAAAGGAATGCCAGGAATGCATTCCAAGTATACTTGATGGCATACACTTTTATCCGCACTTTTCAGATATTTTTAAAATGGCTTCTCGCATGTAATCGAGTAATACAGTACCACTTCCAGACCTGTATTCTGATTAGACCATTATACTGTAGCCCTATTGTTTTTCTACTGCTCGTTCTAAAGGTTAGGGTGTTTTGTATTGTTGGGTAAGCCAACACAGTGGCTCGTTTCGAGCGGTACTGTCTGGCTCATGTAAGTAGTATACCCATCGCCACGGATGGCAGAAGGAATGTCAGGAATGCATTCGTTACTGCGGAGAAGAATTAGTCTTGTAGTCTGAACTGCATTATAAAATTTACCTTTTATTAACTAAAGGTGGGGTTTGTGAGCATGGATAGAAGAGGTCAATGAACTTTATAAACCAGCTAGTTCATATAGATTGGCTAGTAATATTAAAGAATATCAACTATGAATTCACTTAATGGTCAGTGGCAGCCAAATAAGAGTGGTAAATGTTTTATCTTTCCTTCTTTCTTAAGAAACATCACAGTAGTAGTATTACTAGTTTAGGTTTCCACTGGCTTTTGAAGAAGAGATATCAATACACAATCACAATCGTCTTATTGAATAATTAATTTTAATATATCATTTTCGATGAAATACCAGTGTATATTTCTTTCTAATAAATGATATCTTCACACGTGAAGATATCACTTTCGAAAATATGACTCGATTTCAAAGATTTCTAGCCTTTTTAGTAAGAGATTGAAACTAGTATTTCATCAATAATTATATATTAAACAGAACATTACATGGCCGCTTGGAGATACGGATTTTATCTTCTCGTGTTGATGAGTATCTTACTCGTTCGCTGCGCTCACTCGTAAGATATTTCATCAACACTCGAAGATAAAATCGGTATCTCCGCGTGGCCATGTAATATCCTCTATGTATTTTTCGTAATTATGCCGACCTCGCTTAAACAGCCGTAAGTACATGTCGCCGTAAACAATACCATTCTGCGCGATGGTCATATTAAAAGTCCTGAGTGTTTTCATTAGAAGCAATTCCTTTCCAAGTTTTGATGGGTGGGACTTGAGCGGTAACAATTTTCTTATAGAGGTGGGGGTCGCAGTGTTCTGTATCTAATAGGGGGCCTCGTGTCCTATTATACAGCACCTGCCCTTTGGGCGAATCTTGAAATAAATAGAAAATAAAATAAAAATTACTTAAGGTGCTTACCTGTAAGCCTTGTGTTGAAATACCTAGCTTTTAGTAGTAGTATTACTAAAGGTGCTTACCTGTAAGCCTTGGGGTAAGTGTCCACCACTTGAGAGGATTTGGGCGTTAACTCCAGCCTTGTTGAGCAGTTTAACAGCCACGAAACCGACCTTTGTAGCGCCAGCACCACCTGCCAATGAAGATGATCAAACCTTAGATCCTTTAATGTGCAACTTTTAGGATTCTAATCATAAGATATTACTAAAAACACAAAGGTAGCCTTTCTCAAGCTTAGAAGATTACGAGCAAGAACGCAGCTCCAAGCAGTTCTTCTGCATCACGTTATTACACGTTCTCTCTAAAAAAAGATTTTGATCATTAGTGTTCCCTTTTTCATACGTCTGATCTGTTCTTAAAAGATGTGAGTTATATAATTACGCAATATTAAGTGACATGACTTAAGTAGGAATGGGTCTTTTGCAGGAATGCAAGCACGTGACTGTACTGGGTGGTAACGCAATCTTAATACTCCAGTTTCCTATTCGAAGATTACCGCTGAATGAAATGACTACAGACGCATGTACTCAGGGTTAGCCTCATTCTGAAGTTAAACATTCTTAAATACCAGCGAGAAGGTGGGCTATTCACAACTCTGCGTATTGTTGTAGTTTCGCATTTTGCACCTTCTCGCTGGTATTTAAGAATGTTTAACTTCAGAATGAGGCTAACCCTGAGAACATGCGTCTGTAGTCATTGCATTCAGCGGTAATTTTCGAATACGAAACTGGTCTATTCATATATCGGTAGTGTTACTAGCAAAACCTGTTTGTAAATGCTATTTTCACCTCCAATCGACTGCCGATCTTTCTGAAGCAGCGTTTTTAAAGATAGCTTGCTATCCAGTATCCATGGCAACGCCTTTCCCATGGGGATCACGAGCTCAATTCATTCGTTAACGAAGTATTATATTAGCACGTGACTGTTTCCTGGAAAAGGCCTATTACTTTTAATACAAAGAAATGCTGGAGTATTGTCAATTTTCGAAAAATGGGAACATTCTGTTCTATTTCCCAAAATTCCCAGTTCTCGTGCCTTGGTATCCCTAAAACCTAAAACATAGTTCGTATAGCTTCAGCTAACGAAAATGTAAGGACATTCCAAGGGCAGATTGTTCAAGTACTTATTCTTACAGTGCGCGGGGACGCTGTTAACGTCATTACGTTTGTCGACTACCATGAACGACCTTCAAAATGAATTCTTTAACAAGCATGTTTCTTAATTTTTAATTCTGAAAAATTTGCTTAGTAAGACTTAGTAAGACTCAAGGACTTTTCAAGACCGTACGAGCCATGGACCAACAAAATCTGAATTTCTAACGAGACCCGAAACAACCACTATAGGGGATGATCAAAGTAAGAACCCGGCTAATCCACATATCGAATTGGAATTTAGCGCGTTGGTTTTTGTAGAGGGAAGAAAACTGGAGAAAAACCCTCGGAGCAAGGGCGAGATACCAACAAACTCAACTCACATGTGGCGCCGCGAACGGTACTCGAACCCAGGTCACAGAGGCGAGAGGCGAGGCGCTTAACCACTGCGCCACCCCGACTCCCGACAACGATAACTTTAGGACAAGACATCGTTCAATGGAAAGACCAACGTTACCTTGTCTCCAGTAGAATGTGTAGGTAGCTCGCATTATACTTGGCGACATAAACGTGTTGAAGGTGGATATCGTTGACATACTGAACTTGGCAAAGCGTGTCCCACCGGCAGTAACCTCCTTACCGATACATAAATTATATTCATTGGTGTTGACCGCCCGACTGCTGATATCACGACCCGTCTTGTCAGCGTGGACTTGTCGACCGTTCAAATACAGGATGAGACCAGAGTTCGTTGACCACGTAATGCTAACGAAGTTCCACGCTTTTGGAGTAATGGTTGTTTCCACCTGTGCGGCAAAAGGAACAGAAATAATGCAATTGAAATGGTCAAAAAGCAAAAAAACGAGGATTGAGAATGTGGTCAGAATGACAGCGCTGAATAACAATCTCGTACCCAGACCCCATTTGCTGAATAACGTGACGCGCGTAGACTAGGGACGACTGCAGCGTATATAAAAATGGCGGAAATTTCACATTTTAGTGAGTACCTTAACGTTTTCTGCGAATAATAAGAATTTCGTTGGAAGGATACGATTCAAATACTCAGACCATTTACTCCAGAAACCGAGAAACAACATGTTTGGGACAATGTAGTATTGGGATAAAATTGCCTTCGAACACGAAATATTTACCGCCAATAGATAGTGTTTTCGGTACAATATGCACCCGTTCGCGCATGCGCCCTAGTGATTCTGTCGGTCAGAATGGCATACTAGCTATAACGATTATTACAATGTTAAATGAATCCTGCGGTGGTGTTCGATATTGTCAAGTTATCATTGTATTCTTGTACTAGAGCGCAATATTTCAGTCTTAAAATAAAACGTCCATTTCGAGAAACTGATTTCACAAATTAGTTGTGAATTTTTTGTCATATTGATGTGGGACAGGCCTGATTTCAAATATGACAACCAAGAGACAATGATCTTGATGTATTAATACATACGTGCTTCATTTCAAGAATATAAAATGTAAAATAAAATGTAAAATAGAATGAACAAAAATAATGATCTCTTTTTTTTTGGTCGACAATTTCTTGAATATATAAACTGTTTTCAGCAGCATTCATTGTAAAATATCTCGAGCGTAGACCTTCACGTCTTCTCGGATAAAGACGTGAAATCGTGAGTCCAATATCGGCCTCAAGTTTACCAGTCTCACCAGAATGTCACAAGTTACCGACGTTAAAGGTGCTGTGTCACGGTACTGCGCATGTCACAGTCTCCAGACATTGAATTGACAGCTGTATTGTGTAACATCCAATGAGAATCAATCAAAATAAATTGCCGGAAACGCCACACTGTTCGCCACACTTCCGTGATTCAAAGATTGTAGATTTACACAGTATATGGCGAGATTTACAAGGATTTTATTCTTCCTACATCCAAGCTAAACAGCATTGAGTAAAGAATGGTATCTATATTTCATTACTTGCTTGTTTTTTTTGCTGTTTCCAGTCCGAATTTGACCTAAGTGAAACGAGCTGCTCGCGTCCGTAGATAAATATTTCTTCGTTATGCACTTTTGACATGATATAATTCTTCAAATGGCACCGTTGTTTTATTTCTACATGTTTAATAATACAGTTCTCTGCTTTAAAAAATAGAACATTCTATGGAAGATTTCTTCTCCTAAATTTGGAAACGCAACACATGCATTTGACGCTAGAAAGTTCAGTACTCGCGGAAGAACGCAAGGTTAATTACTAGTGGCAGTTTACTAGTTTGCACTATCGGCTGTTTTGGACTGGAAACTTACTTTCACAGCTTAATATATATGTCAATTGGTCAGAAGGATATCTTGTTTGAGATGCTACGGTCCTTTCGGCATCAGGAAATTTTTAAACGGGAGTTTTCGTACAGTATTTCAAGCTCTGTAGCGCGAGTTCAGTTAAGTCACAAATGTCCGTGAAACTAATAGCGCGTTCATTATTATCAGTTTGCTCTATGGGTTCTCATGTATTCAATAGTTACTTCTGGAGCTTCATATGTATGTCGATTGGTCACAATGATTTCCTCTTTCAGTTTTCCCCATTAGTTTGACATTAGGGATATATCGTTGGAGATTTCGTACAGTTTAGCGACCGTGTGTCGGAAGTAGAAAAGTTCGCTTGTCACGAAAGTGCGAATACTGACAAGCGGTTTCATAGGATACTGTCTATAAGTACACACGAGTGACCTCGAGTGACCACGAGTGACCACGAGTGAAAAATAAAAAATAACGAAAAAGTAAACGGGTTTTCATGCGCCGAACGCAAGCGTTCGAAACAAAAGATAATTAGGCGGTGTAGTTCTACGTCTGAAACGGGCCTTATCTAGAAAACGATCAGGGTAAAGGTTTTTGATTTCACAAGTGCTTCATAGTGTCTGCAAATTTTTAGCATGACGACTTAAAATAAATCACGTCCAGGTCAGGTCCATTCAGAACGCGTGCAGTTAATCGATGCGCTTCATGGTCATGGATTCAAAGAAAATAAAAGACTTTACGCCAAAGAAAGAAGATCTAGAGAAGGTAATGAGCACAAGAGAACAACTGTTGAAGATGTGATTGTACTGTCTGATGATGATGAGAAACCGAATCCAAACATAAGTCCTGTCCGAAGAATTGAATTTAGCGATGGCGTTAATGAGCCACATAAGGGTATCTACTACAGAGGGAATACAAAATGCCTATACTACATAGGAACAGCCCCAGCATCCTCGAAGTTTTCAAGCTCTGTATGTTTGGACCAGAGGTAGACAAGCTAGCAAAACAGAAACTAGCCATTTTTGGTGGGTAACGGCTACACGTAGGCTAAACAGAAACTACTAAGGATATAGAAAACGGCGACTTTTGTGGTGAACCAAGCTGAGATAGATCTTAAGCACCGCCGTACGATTTAGACGCCGACGATACTGCAGGGGCGTGCTTGAAAAAAGAAGTGCCAGTTTCTACGAAATAAATGCAGACACGTTTTTTGTGTGTGCATACTAAATTGCATGAAATGCTTTTTCGTGATATTATCTCTGCATGATTTTTTTTACTGACATTTTCCTTGCATGATTTTTTCCCAACCCCCCCCCCAAATCACTATTCTATTTAATGGTCCATCATTTAGCCTCCAACAGCTCAATAAAATTCACTTGAAAGCTATATGAGAGAAACAGCAGAAACGGATTGAGTCAAATATTGGCTTCTTAGTTGTTTCTTCAAATTTATGGAGAGTGATATACATGTACGTCTGCATTAGGTCTTGGAAGGCCGGTTTTAAATGCCGAGGTCCCTCAGCCTCCGATGCAGACGGCTTGTGTAGTTCGATCCGTATCTGTATTTTAATATGTGCCCCCATACAAAATTCATCATACGACGAATCTTGGAATTCAGAAATATAAATCTGGTCACTCGAGGAAGAAAATGAGGGCCCAAATTTCTTTGATTTGAATCTTAGCCGCTTTATTCCCATTTTATTTTTAATGTTTCGCTATTTTCACTCGTGCACTCGTGGTCACTCGTGGTCACTCGTGGTCACTCGTGGTCACTCGTGGTCACTCGTGGTCACTCGTGGTCACTCGTGGTCACTCGTGGTCACTCGTGGTCACTCGTGGTCACTCGTGGTCACTCGTGGTCACTCGTGGTCACTCGTGTGTACTTATAGACAGTATCGTAAACATAGCAGTTCGATGTTTGCAGACCGGCAGGTACAACATGCAGACTGGAAAGAACACTGATGGAAGTCGATTTTAAAATCGGTATTTCACCCCTTTGAGAATTTCGTTCCGGGCTAGAACATAATTCTAAAATCATCAGATTTTCAAACATGCGCAGTACCGTGACACAGCGCCTTCAAATAAAGTTTTTTTTTTAAGAAAAAGATGATAGTAAACAAACTTTGAGGTTTTGGTAGAGAAAGGGAGGTTTTTCATAAGACTTCACGATTCTTACCTTCCATAGCTTTAATGATGTCGCCAATTCGAAATTCAACTTTCCTCCAACAATATACATTGACAGACCACGTGCGGTTGCACTCTTTACACCAGTGTCCACAATGTACCTCGGTTCCGTGTATGACGTCACAACTGGGTCAAATATCAACTTGACAGCAAACGAGAATCCAGAAAGGCATTTTTCGGGATCTATGATGCAGTCGTTTTCCAAATGACCGGCTAGCCACGTTGTTTTGCCATCAAAGACGAGACCACCCTCTCCCAGGATAGTAGCACCATTGCCATCAAGTTTTGGAATGCCGGGTACTTTTTTCGTCGCCTCCGAGATTGAGTTCAAGTTCCATGAATGGCGAGCGGTTACAGGAGCGGCTGTTAGAAGAAAGTAGTGTATTGTCCCACGTAAAGTAATTAAGGTTTACATCGCCAAGTTTCTTAGAACGTTTTAAAATGTATATAAGCCAAAGTTTTGTTATTTTTGGTTTATATTTCGCTAAGGATGTGGCGTTTACCGGGAATTTGTTTTCTCCTTGTGAATGAAACTATTTTCTGATTTATACAAAATATTTGGTAAAATCACTGATGTAAGCTTCAAATATAACATGAATGTGTATATAAGGTCCTCTATTTCTACCAACACAACTTTATGATGTCTGGTTTTACGTCACAAGGATAAATAAAATACATGCTGGATTGACGTCACATCACTAGCATTTTGGAAATACAAACATCTATAACTCATAGATCTAACGTTCAAATCAACAAATATACCACTAGTCAACTATTTACTTGATGTAGAATCGAGTTTAACAGGAGCCATTAACAATTACAAAATTGGGCTTATACATGTGTACACTCTAAAGTGCACATGAGCCCACATGTTTGGTCATTAAAATCGATTATACATCAGGTAAATAGTTGAATAGTAAAATATTTCTTGATTTCAGTGTTGTATTTCGAATACGCTAACGCGTGACGTCACACAGGGAATTCACTGCCATTTCATTTTCCTTGTGAATGAAATTTATTTGGTAAAATCACAGATATCAGCTTCACATATCACATAGATGTTCACATATAACATAGATGGTCACATATAACATAGATGGTCACATATAACATAGATGTTCACATATCACATAGATGTTCATAGAAGGTCATTTATCTCTACCAGCAAGTTTTTGTATAATAAATTATTCCGTTTGACGTCACCTTGACGTCACCTTTTTAGCTCATGAGGCGCAACACTCAAATGAAGAACTATTTTACTATTCACCTATTCACTTGATGTAGAATCGATTTTAATGATAAAAAATGGGGCTCATATGCACTTTAAGCTAATCCCACTCCTCCCCAAAAAAGTAAATTGAACACTTACGTTGTATGTAGTGTCCAGGCGGCGTTAATCCTCCAACAGATCCACCACCAATACCTATATTAATATCCATTGATACGAAATAGCGGTAAGAACATAACAAATAAATAAAGGATCCAAGATGTATTATAAATATAGATAATAATTATGAACTATATAGCTTATACAACATGAGCTTAGATCTCATCAGCTCATTCCAGCTCAAACCTCAGATCCTAAAGCAATTCATTTATCGAAAACATAATTTAGATTTACGTATACAATGGAGCTAAACCGCAATTGGCTTTGAAATTATGTTAGGTACTGCCAATCGAATTGAACCTTCACGTTTATTGAAAACAAAACTACAAAAATAATAGCCTGAGATTGAAGAGAAATACCATGTGAATGTCCTGATATACGTTTAAAACTTTTTCGATGGTGGATGGCGAAGATTAAAGTGGATTACAAAAGCTTATTCTAAAAACCTGATTGTGGTTACAGTGAATTGATTTCAAGTTGCTCTAAATTTATCTTAAAATCACTATTTTCCATCCACTCGAATCTTTGTCATCCTTCATCAAAATTGACTCAGATGTTCTCCTGTATACCTGGAAATCGTACTCTGCTAATCTGAGTAGTTATTTTTGTCTTTCACGACGAGAAAGTGAATCATTTGGGGGTTGACAATCACCCTTTAAACAAGTGGAGAATGACATGTTCTCCTATACTTAAAAATTAAGGGGACATAACCATTAAAACATTTAAGATGTGACAGTATTATATAGAGTAATATCGACATTATTATCCACTGGTGTATGCGTTTATTGAACTGGGATTCCTGTGGCAAGTGACGTACAGGACCCCCAAATTAAAAGGCGATTTGTATGAACACGTCACATACGTGTACTACAACCAGAATTCTTTGCGTGCATTATTTTGCTCCTCGAATTCGAGTATTATCTTGATATAGCGATACTTACTGCAACGTCATCCATTGTAATTAATGTGCCAACCAGAGATCCATTGGTTCCTGACACAAAGAAGCCTTTTGAAATCATGGTTGGCACATTAGCATAACAATTGTAATGTTTATCAACACGAAGTATCGCTATAAAAATCAGACTAAGAAATACAACAAAGGTTTCTGTTAGTTGTAGTTAAGTGATATCATCATGCAAGTCGCCTTTAGAGACCACACTAAACTGCACATGTTGCATACCTGTCAGCGATAGAATAACTCGTGCTACTGTGTCCTGCGAATGTGTTGCCTCAACAGTGAATGATGCGTGGTTATTTAGGAAATACCGGGCTTCAGTGTTAGGATCCATGGCTGTAAACCGTACAGAAACCTTCTTTCCTCTTGATTCTTTAGTGATTTTGATCTGTTTATCACTTTCAACCAAGAAGCCTTCGGGTGGCTGGTTATCGTCCGACATGATGACGGCTTTGCCTTGGAGTTTGTTCTTGACCTCCAGCACTACGTAGAACGTGTCGCCTTCCCCTCCTGACCCTACAAATGAATTCAACGCAAATATTATGAATAATGCACTTATCAATTGAAATACCGACCTCCTCCGTGGGGACTAGGTGGGGATATGTGGGGGATTAGATGCTGATTGACCAGTTTTGCTGGCCCCAGGGGGTCGGGGATTATATTTGATTTGCTTCAAGTACATATACTTTCAATGTTCCAGCACTACGTGGCCCTTTTTGCAATTCAGTTACGTCGAGAAACATTCGCTTGCTTCCTCCCCCCTCCCCCCAAAGGAGGCCTCGAATCGTGAATCACTTGTTTATCACTTACCGACTCCCCAGAAGTACGCGAAGACGGATTGGACTTCCTCCCCAGATAGCAGTTGCTTGAACGTAATGAACCAACCCATAGAGACTTTGCAGAAGTACGATGCAGCTGAAGCACTACGCCCCAAGGCAAAGTTCGGAGACTTGTCATATACCGGGTAGGTGCCTCCAGGAGTGCCAGTCTTGTCCTGTGTTATTAACCTTTCATCTTCGAATAAGGTCAGTCCGGTTTTTTTGCTCCAGGTAGCCGTTAAGACGAACCATTTATCCCCCTGCACGGTTATCGCAGCCTGGAAAGTAAAGTAAAAGTAAACTTAAGTAAAGTCACTTATTTATAGAGGGTAGCACGTTTACCCCTAACATGCAGCTCACTAATCTTCCATATGGCCCTCTCTTGATTTAGTCCTACGATTTTACGTCCTTATCTGAAAAGACGTGAAGGTCTAACCATTTACAGTTGGATTATGTAAAGGCAGCACCTTCTACTCAGTTATTTTAATATCCGAGTGTTAGTCCGACCGGGGTTTGAACCCGCGACCTCCCGCACGACAGACCGGCGCTTAACCACTGAGTAACGCGAGGCGGTTAAACGTAATGAACAAGCTTAACCACTGAGTAACGCGAGGCGGTTAAACGTAATGAACAAAGACACTTAGATTAATGGATGGCGAAGCTTTGGATAATTTTTTTATAACTTCATAACGATTCGTAATTTCTAGTATGGTTTGATTGGCTCCAAGAGTTGAGCTGATCACGCATCATTTTTGTTATAAATGCACGCGTGAAATGAAAGGGATTTAAAAAAATGTATCACACCAGCATCCATTCCCAGCTTTACAATACTTCTAACGTGCATTATTATATACTAAATAAATTATTGGTCAATTTGCGGACCTCGATTCAGTAATGTGAGGTATTTATTTTTTACAGAATGTATGAATGCAAAATTAAGTTGATCTCATTTTAAAATCCTTTCAAAATGAGGAAGATAAAATTACAATTGTTGTTTCTGTTGTAGAAAATATGTTGCATTAAACCACCCACATACAATGCATACATTGTTCTAAGTCTTCAACTGATGCGCACACATCAGTAAATTGGCCACTTTGGAAAAGAGTAGGGGATTGGGGCGAGGGTGGTCTCGCAAAGGCGCTTGGGATCGTTACAGGGGACACGCATCGTACAGAATACAAACAAACACGGCGAATATCGCAATTTACTCATCGAATATAAGCACAGAAAGTGAAATAAACTTTTAAAAAGGCACTGCACCAGAAGTAAAGCTCAACAGAAGTGTCCAGAAATGTGGGTTCATAAAAATCAACTTATTAAAGCAGAGCAAAGAAGTGAAAACTACCGCGGAACGGAGTTAGCAGAAGTAAAGCGAAGCTGTGTGACCGAATTATGCTACGATTCGAACACGTTATGCTTTTAATAGCCGATTCCTACGTTACCCATCATGGATTTATGATTTTAAAGTTGTACTTTGTAACTTTAAACAGGCCCTGTTCTGTTCTTGGGATTGTAGGGTGAAGAGCCGGAAGGAGTTGGTATGTAGTAAATCGCTACAAATACATGTCACCCTAGCGGACTTCAAGATCAAGTCGTTCAACGTTACTCTTGTCAGTAGTTATTCACGGCCTACAATCCCATGAACAGAACAAGACCTGTATAACTAAAGTTACAAAGTATTTAATACTTTAAAGTGACAAATCCATGATGGTGGGAAATGCAGGAATCGGCTAAAGCATAACGTGTTCGGATCGTTGCGGATTCATCGTAGCAATCGGTCACACAACTTCGCTTTACTTCTGCTAACTCCCGTTCCGCGGTAGTTTTCACTTCTTTGCTCTGCTTTAATAAGTTGGCTTTTATGAACCCTTTCCTGGACACTTCTGTTGAGCTTTACTTCTGGTACAGTGTCTTCTTTCAAGCTTATTTCACTTTCTCTGCTTGTATTCGATGAGTTGATTGCGATATTCGCCGTGTTTGTTTGTATTCTGTACGATGCGTGTCCCTTGTAACGATCCCAAGCGCCTTTGCGAGACCACCCTCGCCCCAATCCCCTACTCTTTTCCAAAGTGGCCAATTGTGTTTAACAAAGGATAATTTTATTTCCTAATGGCAGAAGCCTGGGCCAAAGAGTGTTTCCATGGCAACGTCATAATTAACACAGTTATGGGTATTTTTCTTAGTACCATACATGTCCAAAGTGTCATTGTTTTAACCCACTATTTGCAGAGATACTCTTCATTTTGTGATTTGTCTCCAGGCTGTGTTAAGGTAATTCGTCACAGGTCATCGCATATTACAAAAACCTGAATATCTCAGATGAGATATTCACAAAGGTAAACGCCACACCTCCTCATTTTGAAAGGATTTTCAAATGTGATCAACGTAATTTTGGATTCATAGGCACTTGTACTGAAGGTAGGTATGACAGCTATAGAGCTGTTTCAGCTTAAAAAACAACAGGAGACTCCAGTTCTAAAAAATACGTATAAATTGTAATCAAGAATTTAAAGAATACTCTTCAGTCCACAAACCTTGTATACAGTGTTAGATGTAGCAATCTCGAAGAAGAGCTCCTTCATGACCAAATATATACTGACACCACGTCCCCTCGCAGTCCTGCCCGTATCAGCCACGTATCTTGGCGCGTTTACCGTAAGAGCCTTCGTTTCAAACTTAAGTTTGACTGACACACTAAATCCAGCGGCACAAAGATCAGGGTCTATCACGCAGTCTTTCTTGAGTAGATCTCCAGCCAGAAAGGTAGATGTTCCATCAAAGTTGAGACCACCTTCTGCTTTGTCAATCTTGCCGTTAGCGGTCAGTGATGGTTTGCCGGCTAACACGAGGCCCGAGAGTTTGGACAACACCCAGGAATGTTGAGGAGTGACAGGAGGGGCTGGGGGGTGCGCCAAAGAATACTGATTAATTGTGGCTCACATTTGACAAACATGAACAACCAAAAAATGAAAAACCAGTAAGCGAAAATTCAAGAAATTGTTCTCTCACGTGACGTCATTGCCGCCATCTTGGGTGACGTTACAATAGATGGCTCGTTAGCTTCTCATGTTAGATCAACCAACATCAACATGGCCGCCATCTTGGTTGACGTTACAATTGATGGCTCGTTAGCTTCTCATGTTAGATCAACCAACATCAACATGGCCGCCATCTTGGTTGACGTTACAATAGATGGCTCGTTAGCTTCTCATGTTAGATCAACCAACATCAACATGGCCGCCATCTTGGTTGAGGTTACAACAGATGGCTCGTTAGCTTCTCTCGTGAGTCAACCAACATGGCCGCCATCTTAGTTGACGTTACAATAGATGGCTCGTTAGCTTCTCTCGTGAGTCAACCAACATGGCCGCCATCTTGGTTGACGTTACAATAGATGGCTCGTTAGCTTCTCTCGTGAGTCAACCAACATGGCCGCCATCTTGGTTGACGTTACAACAGATGGCTCGTTAGCTTCTCTTGTGAGTCAACCAACATGGCCGCCATCTTGGTTGACGTTACAACAAATGGCTCGTTAGCTTCTCTCGTGAGTCAACCAACATGGCCGCCATCTTGGTTGACGTTACAATAGATGGCTCGTTAGCTTCTCTCGTGAGTCAACCAACATGGCCGCCATCTTGGTTGACGTTACAATAGATGCTTCGTTAGCTTCTCTTGTGAGTCAACCAACATGGCCGCCATCTTGGTTGACGTTACAATAGATGCTTCGTTAGCTTCTCTTGTTAGGTCAACCAACATGGCCGCCACGTCTTGGTTATTTGAATTTCTTGGGATTGATTGAAAGCATAAACAAAACGGGAGACACTGAAGGTAAGCTCTAACCTTTCACGCTTGATTCTTCCGTACTTCCTCCACCTTTAAAATACAACAGGGGTATTGATAACTAATTTAGACTAACGCAATAACTAACCAAACCACCATGAAAGGAACTTCCTCCACCTTTAAAACACAACAGGGGTATTGATAACTAATTTAGACTAATGCAATAACTAACAAAACCACCTTAAAAGGTGGGAATAGGCAAAAAGCCAAGAACGGCTTTTCTAAAAAGGGTCGAGTAATGGGATAGTCAGTTCTTTATGGAAGAG
This sequence comes from Actinernus sp. WN-2022, assembly GCA_030867875.1. Taxonomy (NCBI): domain Eukaryota; kingdom Metazoa; phylum Cnidaria; class Anthozoa; order Actiniaria; family Actinernidae; genus Actinernus; species Actinernus sp. WN-2022. The sequence goes on from JAOWCC010000019.1 coordinate 101,690,815, forward strand.
GAAAACTGAGTACTATTTTGACAGTGCATGATTGGCTCAAGTAACCGTAAGTTGGAATGTTTTGTTTTCGTTCTGCGATGATGTGATTGGTCAGTCTCATTGTCTAAGAGGCACCGATTACAGTAGTAACACATTAAACACTTAATGACTGGCCCCTTGGGGATCAGTGAGTTTTGTTTCTCTGAGATACTCGATGTTCCCCGAGAGGAAGTCGAGGCCGGGAACATCGAGGATCGAGAGGAAACAAAACTCACTGATTCCCGAGGGGTCAGTCATTAAGTGATTTGTTATATAGCAACAATTATAAAATTACTTTTGCCCGAGTTTTGGTACACAAATATTTATGTTGCCGCCTTTAGCTAGCCAGTGGCGCGCGTGACACATGACACGATGTGATCACGTGACGGGATACATTTGAATTGTATTCCGCGCGGGATACATTGGATTTTGATGACTGCCACGTGACCCTGGTTCAACCAATGAGAGCGTACGCTGTATCTGGAAAACGTATGGCTATGTCACATTAACACTTGTTTCATTGTGTTGGTTTCAATAAGATGCGATGTCAGTGGAAGTGAAACATCCCTGACAGTTTAGAATGACAGAATTATCTCGAGGAAACCTTTTCAAAACTATAAGAACAGACTACGTTGTCTGGCACTTGTTCTCAAAACCACATCTTTCTTGCTACTCTTTTCCAAAGGGGAGGGGACTGGGTATCATACCATTGTAAGGAATATTACAGTTAACGGGAGAGTGGGAGGGGGTCAGCATATACATACCTTGTGGTCGTATTGGTACCGTTTGTCCTTTGAAAAGAGAAATAAATAAAGTGTTACATTAGGACAGATTGAAATTAGTAACAGCTAACTAACTGTCTGTAAACTGCACAGGTAGCGTCTGCTGCAGTCACTATCTCTTACACTCTTACTTATTGCCATTCCAGTTGCTATGGTAACAAACGTCCTGGCAACAGAATGCTCCCATTGCACAATGGAATTGTACAGCATACACGTTCAAATAACAACGGCGCATGCGTGGGTTGGACCGGGAAATCACACTCACAAGGGTCTATTTGGTTTTACATTATAGAGCGGTTTTCAGTTGAGTGTAGTGAAACCAAACGTAAATTACCCACAGCCAGCCAATCATAGGAGCGAGTAATCACAAGTAACTCATAAATGGCTTCCCTGTGAGCCAATGACAAACCAAAGCAAAACCAAAACCAAAACCAATTTGCATTTGGTTTTACTTTGGATTCTGATTGGTTGGTTTACTTTCTCAACCAATAGGAGAGCTTAGTAAACGCAAAACCAAAACACTTCCGACACTCAATTGAAATCCGCTCTACCCGAAGTTTGAGCTTAAATTGATTCAGTTTCCCAAAAAGTCAATTTCTTTCGTTTATGTCATACCCCAGCCTTAAATTTAGCTTGATCGCTGAACTAATCAAACTCTTGCGATCTTTCTTTTAACGACTTGTCTTTTCCGGCGATATTTTAAGATGATTTTAAACTCTTGTACAAATAAAACATTGACCACTACCAATTAAGAAATGAATACCATCACATGAAAGAGCACATCGAAATGTGTACCTTTACCACGGTCATCAGTTGAAAAAAACAACAGAGTCGCTACCAAGACACGTACCTTTGAGCGTGACCGTTATTTTGTTGACGTCAAGTACGTTACCGGAAGGCTTTAGAGAGATCGCTGACTTGCCATTCAGGTACAAAGTGGCTCCAGTCTCGTCCTTCGCGGTGAAAGTTACTGGTGATGGGTGTCGGACCTCCTTTTTGATCTTGGCAATGACATTGGCGCTGATGGGGAAGCCCTTCTCAGGATAGTTATCGCTCGGTATGAGTACCATCTTCTTCTTGGAGAGGTTGGAGACTAGGGTAATGATGTAGAACTTGGATGGAGGTACGACGGGAACTGAGTGACAAGAAAAATATGATTTAATTAAGGTATGGAGATTTGGTGCAACATTGTGCGCAGAAATAGTACACACGATGGGCACGCGCTCCAACATAACGTGCATAGCAGTTGCAGAGGATGACACTTGGCCATTCTCGCCCGACTGCAGGCAATGTTTGGTTACACCGTGTTGGCTTTGATAAACAACGATGAAAATGTAAAACATTCGGAACTACTCGATTCTCATTTTCACTATGTCGAAAGCAAGAATTTGAAATAGTACCACTCCATCGGATGTGCATTATTAGATTACACTTGTAACATTAGGAACCTCTTTAGCATTAAGAACGTAGACGTCCCGAACGCTTCACCGGAAGTCAGCTCTCGTGCTTCAATCTTCTGCGCATGTCGTATTTAACACGCGCGCGAGCTGATTTCCGGTGCAACATCCTGGACGTCTATGTTCTATCACTTAGAGTGGATTTCGTATGAGTAGGCAAGTTACGGCACTGACGGTGCTGTGACGTTGAAATGGTTTCCCATTGTTTTTGTCTTTCTAGTCCAATCAAATTACAGAGTTACGGTACCGTAAGTTACAGTACGGTTACGGTAAGGCTACGGACATGCCCTATTTTGTCCCACTCATACGAAATCCGCTCGTACTGTGATGTAACTAAGATCACCACAGATTTCCCTATCGTAAAACCTCTTCTCCTTACCAGGCGCTAATATAGAAAAACAGTGGAAGAGCGTTTTTAATCGAGTGTCGTAAAACCAAAACCAATCACAGGAGCAAGTAAAACATCAATGAACCAATCACAGGAGCAAGTAAAACATCAATGAACCAATCATGAACTGAAGTAATTCACGATTGGTTTTACTTCAACCAATCACGAGGCAAAGTAGACGCAATCAACCAATCAAATTTGACACTCAATTGAAAGCCGCTCTAACATACGAACGAGAACAAACGCAGATTCACTTACGTGGTTTGGAGTAGTATTTATAAACAGAGGTAATCATCTGTGTCGTGATAAATGTGTTAAAAACTGCCAACGACGAGATGGAGAACTGGGCATAGAAGGATGCACTTTGGCCGTTCACATTACGCCCAAGACACAGATTGATCTGTTCTGTGCTGAGCTGTAATCCTGGTGTTGGCTTAGCGGCCCTCGCGGAAGACTTTATAGCATTGTCGAGGTACATTGAAAGGCCTTCGTTTCGATTCCAAGTCACCATAAGGTAAAACCATTGGTTAGGAATGACTTGGCTGGACACCTATGGACAGGTAGAAGATAAACAACGATTTATGTACTTGTCAGTGTTAGTAATACAGTACCGCTCGAGACCTGTATTCTGATTGCACCCATTATACTGTAGCTCTATTGTTTTGTACTGCTCTTTCTAAAGGTTAGGGTGTTTTGTATTGTTGGGTAAGCCAATACTGTGGCTTGTTTCGAGTGATACTGTCTGGCTCACTTCCTGACCTGTATTCTGATTGCACTCATTATACTGTAGCTCTATTGTTTTGTACTGCTCTTTCTAAAGGTTAGGGTGTTTTGTATTGTTGGGTAAGCCAATACTGTGGCTTGTTTCGAGTGGTACTATGTGGCTCCGATATTAAACCCCAGGGGAGGAGGGTGGGTGGCATACCCAGGGGGATTGGACATTTTACCTCATTTTCATGTCAGATTCCCTACTCAGGAGACATTATTTTAAATGTCAAACGTCTTTGCCCCTCCAGGGAATGGATGCAGCTGTTCTACTCTAAATTACAAGTAGCCCCTAAAATTCCTTACACACGGTAGAATGGTTGTAAAGCGCATTATTAATTAAAACAGTCTTGTACTTGTGACTAACTAAGGTCATGCAGGTTTTCAAAGCATCATTATCATTGAATTCTTTATAAATTTAAGAAATTGAAGTTAGTTTCTTTGTGTCTGTCCTAATATTGACTATGATTTTTGTTATAACATGGTCGAAATAGCTCAAACTAACCTCAAATTGTTTTTTTACAAAGAGAATGGAAAATGTAGGCAACTTCAGTTTTTTACAACAAACTTTATGCGGCCGCGCGCGCCTCGCGTCAGTATTATTGTTTGTCTTCTTATTGACAATAAAAAGTAGCCAATCAGAGAACGAGAAAATGGGCAGTACGTTAAATACTGTATTGAATTTGTTGTTGTAGTAAAGGTGCAAGTCCTTTTCAAGATTCAGTTCAATACCAATGACAGTTGTATTACAACACTCCCGTCTTTGGACGGGTTCGTGTTACAGAGATGTATATTTGTTATAAATTCACGTGGTCGAGAAATATGAAACTAATAACAGGTCTCCAAACATGAGTCGCGTAGTTAACCACTCAGCCCTTCATAAAGCCCCTTACCAAATATAATTTAGAGAAACCCTTTGCTGATTATGTTATACTGATGCTTTATACCAAGTATCTACAGGCGTGGATATACTGCATTAGTATATACCAAACAAGTGATCAGTCCTTTTAGCCCGCTCTAACTGATTGGCTGCTCAGTGTCGGCGACTAGCGGTGGATGTTTACCGAGCATGTATGTCCATCATATTTAATGGCAACTTACTTTCATTTAAAAAAAAAACATTTCCGCATCCCTATTTTTAAAGATTGTTTGTCAGGATTTAGTTACCCTCTCATGAAGCGCATTAAAACAAATACCAGTTATTATGATTACGAAAAACAAGTTAAGTAGACAACCTTACCTCCCATGTCTTATCCGAAGTAGCCAACATAAAAAGTAACTTCCCGCCCTGAAGATACAGCGACATTCCGCGTTTAGAGACACTCTTCGCTCCCGTGTCGATAATATATCGAGCCTCCGTGTAGGATGGTGCTGTAGGACCCAGTTTAAGTCTGACGCCAAGCGCGAATCCTTTCATACAACGGCCCGGATCACTCATGCAGTCAGAGCTACTGATGTGCGCGCCGAGCCACGCCGTTATACCGTCAAACGCCAGGCCACCCTCGCTAGGCGTGACACCTCCATTGACTTTGAAGGCAGGATTACCAGACACGAAGCCCTTAGAGATGGCATTAAGGCGCCAGTAGTAGCTGTATGGGACGGGAGGTACTGTGACTGGACCTTCTTCCCCTACAAGATACAAGCCCGCAAATCATTTAGATCACACACTTGTATCTGTCTTAACTTAAAGCCTGCTTGCGGCAACACTGCGGCAAGCCGTTATGATCCTCTGGACGATGAGAGGATCTTGGGAGGAGATTGTTACATACATACACTTTATTTATCCTCGAATTTACAGAGTAGCTGAAATAGGCTAATATCTTCGAGAATACAGGTTCAATACAGGTAAGGTAAGTTTTCCGAAGGCGTAAACTGTTTTAGTAAAACATTTTCCAACTTAGTAAACTCGCAGTGAATTACACATTAAGAAAGCTGGTAAAGTTTTAGGCTATGCGTTAAAATAGTTGCTTTTTGACGAAACATTTCACAGACCCAACACAGTTTGCGCGGGAAACTGGTGTGACGCGCGTCAGCAAATGCGCATGCTAATGAGAATATTGGAGTTGATCACCTAGGATTCTATTTTACGTATGTGACACCAAATTCTCTTTACCGTACAATATAAGAAATGTATAAAGATCAGTAGGGCGAATTTGGATGTTACTTTTGGGGCTGAAAGGGTTCAGATGCAATTTATTTTCCATTTCAATTCTTTTGGGAATTGATTTTTAATTCTTAATTCAATTTCCTTCATCCAAAATACTGTACAACTGAAACTCTGCGAAATGAAGTGGCCTTTGCCAGGAAACAGTCACGTGCTGATATATCACTTCAATAACCAATCAGAATTGCGCTCTCGTGATCCCATGAAAAAGGCGAAACTGGATGGCAAAAGTCTTCAAAAACTATGTTTTAGAAAGTTCGACAATCGATTAGAGGTGGAAAATAGCATTTACAAACAGGTTTTGCTAATAACACTACCGGTCTCGTATCTCGCCTATAAGAATAAAGTCAGATATGTTTTGCCACCCAGTACAGCCACGTGATTGTATCCTGCACAAGTCCCATTCTCAACAGACTTGAAATGAGAGAATGTTGCACCATGGGTAAAATGACCAACAGTCAAATTCATCATTCTTGAAAGGTAATCAAGCCTCTGTTTCACATGGAGGCTGGAGTTGACCCTGCACTGATACAAACCCTCTTTCTACGAATATGGATAGCTTTTGATTATCATGTCAACTAGATACAAGCCTCTAACTAAGTTGACTCAACTCCAGTCTCGATGTCACCAAAGGCTTGGTTACCTTTCAAAATGGCGGTCAAGAACTAAGAACTGGACTATTGTATGCAGTTACCTGATTTTGATATGATCAACGTCACTGGAGTTCCCCTGTATGTCTTAGGCTTTACCGAAAAGCCTAATTGTCCATTCAGCTTTAGCAATTTACTTGAAGCTGCGTCTTTAGCGTGAAAGACGAGAGTGTTTGGGCTGTGTAGTGTCTTCGTTATTATCATTTCTTCGCCTGCATGAACAACATATCCACTGAAGGGATGATTATCACTAGAGTATATAAACACATTTCTATCTCCTCGATTTTGGATATCAACGGTGACGAAGTATCGGTCTCTGGGTGCAGGCTTGCCTGAAAAAAGGAGTCATAGAATCATTGGTTACCTGACAATTCATTTGTTTTCTTCAGGGATACTTAAGGGTTGGTATTTGACCCTTTGCACTCAAGCAACTATTACTGATAGTTGTCAGCTTTGTAGAGCGATTTTCTATGGAGTGCCGTAAACCCAAAGTAATCACAGAGCCAATCACGACAGCAAGTAAAACACAATGAGCCAATCAGGAGCAAGTAAAAACACAATGAGCCAATCAGGAGCAAGTAAAAACACAATGAGCCAATCACGAACTGAAGTAATTCGTAATTGGTTTTACTTGAACCAATCACGAGGAAAAGTAAACGCAATCGTGGATTTTTTGGTTTTAGTTTAGAACTTGATTGGCTGATAATTACAAAACATTTTCCACAGCCAATAGAAAAGCTTCGTAGAATGAAACGCAAAACTAAAACAATCACTTATTACTTTCGACACTCAATCGAAAACCGCTCTATAGACCATTTTGATGATGTTGCGCGCGCAGCTAGAACAATGGCTATCTGTTTTAAATAACAAAAGACTGGTGAACCAGGACGAGTCTAAGCAGCTCGTGTCTATTGTTCTACTGATGCATGCGCAACATCGTCAAAATGGCCTATTCACGTGTAAACGTAGGTACCGAGTGGGAGGTCCTGCCAGATAACGTGACTGAGAAATTGACACTATTAAACAGGGTTCGTACTACAAAGAGATGATGAAATTCCAGGTGTTTCCCAGGATACAAAAAGAAAGATTTCCAGGACCCTCAACTCTGAGATTTCAATTAAAAAAGTAAGAACCCCTATTGTATGCCATGTTATATATGTTGTAGGTCAAATTAACCCTACAGGTCAAATTGACCCCAAGTCAATTTAACCTAGGTCATATTGACCCTGAGTCAATTCAACCTAAGTTATACCATGGTAGCCTCGGATTCTTTTGTTCTCCGAGGCACATTTAAACCACTAATTTTCCCTGATGGCAGGGATATTTAGAAATATGCATTGTTTCGAAATTTCCCGCCGGGAAATTTCGAGACAATGCATATTTCTAAATTTCCCCTGCATGCGTAATGAGGGAAAATTAGAAGATAATGCAGGCTGGAAGTGAGAAGGTCAAAAGCGTCAACTCCTGCTCCCCTCTGGCACAACTAGCCCTGCGATACCGGATGAAAAATATTGAATCCAAACTGACCTGTCTTCATCATAACCTTCAACGTAATCCATGTGGGATCACGTATTTCAATCTGCATATTCTTCTCTTAATTTGTCAAACCCGCTTCTTCCATGTGGGATACTTAAAACCATAAACGTGACGTAATTAAAATCCATTCATGCTCTTTGAATATTTAGTCAACCGCATAATTACATTGTATTTTAGTGTTATTCTTCTCAAAAACAACACGCTTTTCCCCAGGGGAAGCCAGGGTCGTTTAATCAATGGCGCTCAGTCAAGCATTAAACAAAACGTTTTCGAAAGCAACTCGACTGCGACGTCTTTAGTTTCGGCAGAGAAAACTATACTTCTCAGAGATTTGTTCCGTTCCTCGGCGATCATGGTATAACAAACTTATACCATGGCATTTCGGGGTATTAGTGATTTAAATTGCCCCGAGAGCCGCGGGAAGATTTGTAAAAGTCCCTCGGCCGAAGCGGCCTCGGGACTTTTACAAATCTTCCCTCGGCTCTCGGGGCAATTTAAATCACTAATACCCCTCATGCCATGGTATAACCTATAATTAATTTTCTTCAACCTGGTGTTTATGTTTCAGGTAATGTTTTCTGCAGGTATTTTTTTCAAGATTCTAAAAAGGGAACTTACATTGAACGTTCATTGATGTTAGGGTTTTTAAATGTCTATAAAATTCCAGGATTCACAGAAATTCCAGAAGTAGTGCGAACCCTGTACTAGTTCAAATTATGTTTTAAAAATATCTGAGTTAAAGTGATTAGCAAAACTGTCACTCAAAGTTATGGATTATGGACACCTACCACCACCTCCAACGGCAGTAATAGCAGCTGTCGTGATCTGCTGGCGATACTTGCTAGGCGTGACAGTAAACTCGAACGCTCCGTTGACAAAAACCTCAGCGCCGGATTTCGCACTAACGGCTGTGAAGGTAATAGGAGCAGGGCTCGTGAGTTCCTTGCGAATCATGTCAATTTCCTTGGACGGAAGAGTGAAGCCTTCTGCAGGTAGGAAATCATCGGACAGGAGGATGACGGTTTCTGGCAACGTGTTGGTCACATTTAAGTTGATGTACGCCATCTTTGCAGGCTGTATGACCACTGAGAAAGTGAAAACATTTATAGATGTTAGCATGGGGTATGTTAGCATGGAGTATGTTAGTATTGAAACATTTACGAGTCTTGATATCTACCTCCTGCAATATTTTTTTACTGCGAGAAGACGATAATCGTGCCGAAGTCATAAGGTAAGCACAGGCAGTGTTAACACAATTTAAAGTATTATGTTTCTAAATCAACTATGAAGTGTGTGTGTTCTAGATGGACCAGTAGTCTCAAATATTCATAGCCATAGTAATAATATTGATATAGCAATAATATTGAAAATTAAAGTAATTGTGATAATAATAAATGTAATGATATCAATAATGATGATAACAATAAGAATACATGCAAGCAACATACAGGTGTGAGATAAGAACAAACGCTTCTAACGATTAATGATTACTGCATTAATGCATTGATCACTAGCAGCACTCGTTCTATCTCACACTGTGGTACTGTTCTTATCTCACAGTACCACAAATGAAGGGCAGTGAGCCACAAGGGACCAAGTGCCCTTTTCAGGACGTTTTTTAAGCTGTTGTGTACTCACTTTTGGTATTTTTAATCGAAATTTCGGGGGGGGGAGGGGGGGGGGATGATAGAGCAGATTTCGTATGAGTGGGGGAAAACATACGGCATGTCCGTGGCTTTACCGTAACGGTACCGTGCCCTAACTCTGTAATTTGATTGGATTAGAAGACAGAAACAATAGGAGACCATTTCAATGTCACGGCATATCGTACAGTAACCGTGCCGTACGTCATTGCCGTAACTTGCCAAGTCATACGAAATTCGCTCTAAATACTGCATTGCGTCTGCGTATGTTGCTTGTCAGGCTTTAATGATAATGATAACGATGATTATATTAATAAATCCGTCTGACCTGTTGAAATGTAATACTTTGAAAGAGTATACGCAGCAGCTGGTGCCAAATACTGACGGAAGACAGCGAACGATGAGATAGTGAAGCTCGCAAACGAGGCTGCAGCGCTTCCTATGTTTCGTCCAATATTCAAATTTTCATCAAGTCTTGATACTGGGTAGTCCTTGACTCCTACACCACCCCTGTCCGCTGCTCTCTGCTGACCGTCAATGTACAAGGAAACTCCCGCATCGTAGCACCACGTGACAAGGACGTAGATCCATTTGCTTGTGACGATCTCAGTTTCAACCTGACGAGAAATGAAGGAAGTCAGGCCATACATACATACATACATACATACATACATACATACATACATACATACATACATACATACATCTTTATTATATGTTCCCAATAGGGCTTATCAACATATCATTACAAAATTTATCAAAATACCCTATTGCCTGGCCAAACTATCGAACAATGTTAGATTGCACATTCTCAAACCATGAATAATTCATGAGATCAACATCCAATACAGACGACGCATTTTTCGTCACGCACATGAGGTTTGATACCCGGTAAAGACCGCGTGGCACTGACCTTTGTCACGTGCTTGAATCTTGTTATCCAATCAAATTACAGATTTTCGATCACAAGTGATTCTTCATATCCAGTAAAATGACAGTTCAATATTGTTATCCAATCAAATGACAGATAAAGATCACAAGTGATTCTTGATATCTACTCATCATCATCATCATCATAAACTTTATTTCTACTCGAATTTTAGAGTAGCTGTATTTTCTCTTATTTTTCGATTCTTTACCCGTCCTTCTTGTAACTATATCATATTTTTTCTTTCACCTGACCTTGACCACATAAGCCGGTTTTTCATTATTGTAACTATAATTCAATACGAATCGAAATGAAATTGTAAAATGTAATTTAAAAAAATCTATGTTAGTTTCTCCAAGAAAAAATGAAACATGAAACAATGAAACATACATACCTTCCACATCGTATCAGCAGTCGCCAACTCAATGACCAGCCTCTGTTCGAGAATATACATCGACAAGCCGCGACTGGCTGTGCTCTTCACTCCGCTATCCAACACGTACTTAGGTTCATTATAAGCAGGAGACCGTACAGCCTCCGGGAAATTTAGTTTGAGGCCAACCGAAAACCCGCTTGGGAGCATTTCAGGGCTGATGAGAGAATCGTCGGTATTCATGTGGGTACTGGCGTATCCAGTCATTCCGTCAAAGAGGAGTCCACCATCCACAACTTGGACATTCCCGTGAGTTTTGAAACTTGGTTCTCCCTTTACCACACCATCCGTAATGGTCAGGAACGAACAGAAAAAGGCTGGCTTGATCGATGGCATGGCTGTGGGATTGAGATAGTGATTGTCAGTATGGAATGAAGGCTTATCAGTTAATGAGCCTTAAACAGGTAGTTCCTGTATAAAAGGGCCTTCGCCAGGCCATTGACACCTTCAGTTGTCAATGCTCCCTCCTGATTGCTAATCGTGCGAAATTCAAATCAAACACATAAATGTTTAACTTCAAAATAAGAGCCACAGTGTTCGTAAACCATCATAATATACCACTGGCAGTCATCAATGAACAACTAGTACTTCCCTCGGTTCATATTTTTTTGGCTTGTTTAATTTTGAACCTTAGAAATTTAGCGCTAACAGGAGAGCGCTAACAGGAGAGCGCTGACAGGAGAGCGCTGATATGCTTGCTTTCTTCACTGCTCTGCAATTTGAATTTCAAATTTCGTAAAAAGCGGAGAGGTTGACCCGTTTATACTGGAACTTCTTGTTTTAAAATAACAAATAATGAATGGTCGGTTGGTGATTGGTACATGTATGTGATCTAGAGAGGCAGTGGTCGATTGGTGATCAGTATGTGATCTAGAGAGGCGGTGATCGGTTGCTAATTGGTATGTGATCTAGAGAGGCAGTGATCGGTTGGTGATTGGTATGTGATCTAGAGAGGCAGTGATCGGTTGGTGATTGGTATGTGATCTAGAGAGGCAGTGATCGGTTGGTGATTGGTATGTGATCTAGAGAGGCAGTGATCGGTTGGTGATTGGTATGTGATCTAGAGAGGCGGTGATCGGTTGGTGATTGGTATGTGATCTAGAGAGGCGGTGATCGGTTGGTGGTTGGTATGTGATCTAGTGAGGCAGTGGTCGGTATGTGATCTAGAAAGGCGGTGGTCGGTTGGTGATCAGTATGTGATCTAGAGAGGCAGTGGTCGATTGGTGATCGGTATGTGATCTAGAGAGGCAGTGGTCAGGTGATCGGTATGTTATTGGTAGGAGTAGTGATCGATTATCAGTGGATGATGGGTATGTGATCGGTAGATGGTCAGTAATGTGGTCGGTTAGTGATATATACGTGGTCGGTAAGGGGTCGGTGGATGATCGGTATATGGTCAGTAATGTGGTCGGTTAGTGATATATACGTGGTCGGTAAGGGGTCAGTGGATGATCGGTATATGGTCAGTAAGTAGTCTGTATTCTTCCTCTAATGGGAAGGATGCAAGTATTCTATACGCATTTCAAATAAATCAGTAAAAATTATGAAAGCAACCTTACCTGGTTTCTGGCCAGATTCTCCTGTAAAATAAACAAAAACAGGTATTAGAAGAGAGTTACTATACATGGAGAAGTTACCATGTATGGACGATGTTGAGAAGCGACATACTTTTACCGTACAGTTACCTTACCGAAACCTTATCGTGTTGTAACTTATAAACTTAATAATTCATAAGGGATGACATATATCCCATACAAAACTGATTAATAAAACATCAGTGTCGTATATCTGATACAACACTGATTAATAAAACATCAGATATCAGATATACAACTTACACTGATTAATAACACATCAGATATCAGATATACAACACTGATTGATAACACATCAGATATAAGATATACAACACTGACGTTTTATTAATCAGTGTATCCAACAAAATACTATGCTAGTGACTGTTGGGGGAATGTCTCACAACCAATCACTGACTTCCCCTATCCCAGTTGGGTAAAATATCATGGTAACAATCCTGTATTGATGTATAGAGACCGTGTCACACATGTGGGACCTGGTTTTGTTTGTATACTGCACATGTCTGCACATTTTCCATCAAAACTAAATATATTTTTAAATTATTAAATACTACATAGTTCCATTTCCCAAGGAAGATACAATATTTGCGTCCGATCTGTATGGGATTTACTTGCCTAACATCTAGCCATTGTAAATGCCAACACAGATCGTCCACTCATGTTGTATCTTTTACTTATCAAACTCATGAATAATTCATGAAGGAAAAACAAAGGAAATCAATGTGCGATTGTCCTGATTTACATAAACTTATGCTTCGATTTTCTCGGCCAACATCGCTCGAGTTTGTAAATCTGATATTTATAAAGCAAGGCTGCTCATTCTGTATATATTACATCTTACCTGGTGCAGTAATCTTTATGTAGTTCACCTTGTGTTGTTTTGCTGGTTTGACGCTCTCACTCTCCTTTCCATTCACAAGCATGATGGTCTCCGTCTCCTCATCAATGGCTTCATACCTCACGGGCAACTCTTGTTCCATCTGCATACTAATGGTGACTATGGAATTGGGGTATATAGGGAAACCTTCTGGGGGTCTGTTGTCACTGGATATAAGAGTCACGGTTCTGCCAGCATTGTTAGTGACGTGTAGGATGATACGGAACTTGTCCTTGGATGGAGGTTTGGGTTTTACGACTACGAAAGGTAATAAATGAATGAATGAAGAGAGGGTAGGAAGGAAGGCAGGGAGGGAAGAAAGGAAGCGAAGGTACGAAGGAGGGAGGGAGGGAAGAAAGTAAGGAAGGGAAGGAAGTAAGGATGGGAAGCAGGGAGGGAAGGAAGGGAAGGAGGGAAAGACGGAAGGAAGTAAGGAAGGGAAGTAAGGGAGGGAAGGAAGGAAACGAGGGAAGAAAGGAAGGGAGGGAATGGAGGAAGGGATGAAGGAAAGGAACGGAGAGAAGTAAACGAAGGAAGGAAGGAAGAGTAGCAAGCATGGGAGGGAGGGAGGGAGGGAAGGGAAAGGAAATATTTTACTGAACAAATATGAGAATGGTCAACATGAAGGCAACTGCATGCATTTTCACGTTCAGTTATCAGTATTTTGTAATCAAGACTATTGCTTTATGCTGTCGTCCTAGACATTACCTTCATGGTTGACAAAGATTTATAATATTTCTAAAAGCCCGTTTAGTTTATGGCTCAGTCAAATCTCCAAAGACTTTCGTTTGACATTAAGGGTGGTCGGTTCAACTGTATACAGCTGAAAAACGTGTCCATTGTTGTTGGCGAGTTTCGTCCACTTACTTGTGTTTGTGATGTTGATAGCTTTAAATTCACCCTTCTGCGGCTTTGGCAACAAGACAAAACTTTGCTGGTTGTTAGCAGCCAGCGATTTCTCCTTCTTATCGTCCATAACAACAATAGTAACAGGGTTGGCATTACTGACAGTTTTGGTCATCCGTAGCATGGAGTTCATTCGAACCACCAAACCTTCGGGTGGCTTTCTGTCAGAGAACATCACCCTAGCATCGTTCCTGGCGTAGTTGGAAATCTCCATTCCAATGTAAAATTCGGTAATTGGTTGAACTGCATGAGAAGAGGGGAAAAGTGTTATTATTTCGTCAGGGTTACCACACATTTGCAGGAAAAAAATTCCCTGACATTTCACTGACCAACGGCGCATGCTCGTATTTTTTCCAAATATTCAATCGCTATTTTGGGACAGAAACATTGAACAGAACAGCTCAAAATAGCCAAAAGAAATAAGTATGCTAAGCCTGAAAATAAACTTTCCCTGACTTTTCACTGACTTTTCATTGAAATTTGGGATTTCCCGGACCAAATCCTAAATTCCCTGACAATTCCCTCACCTTGAAAAAAAGTGGTTTTCCCTGACCGTCGTTTAGCTAGTATCGGCAAGACTGCAAGACAATCTTGCTTTAACAAACAAAGGGGTAAATGAATCGCTGCGTGCCAAGGGATCCCAAGCATTTCAAAGCCAAACTTACTGACAAACAAAGAAACAACGGGAAAACCCACGACAAGAAGGAACGACCAAAAGGACAATCACGCGAATGAAGGAAGTTATAGTCCAACAAACGGTTACAGAAACAACCTCTCGGTGAGTTTCCCTACTAGCAGAGGTTCCCTTTCGTCGTTTTCTTTCCATTTAGTGTGTATGTGCTTTTTTACTTGTTGTATTTTTGACTATTATGAGAAGAACCTCTGCCACGATCACTGAAAAAATCAAACCATTTACAGACCTTGAAGAACTGTGTAAAAAGTCTTTTAACATTTTAAAAGGTTGTAAAATGTCTATGAATGTACAATTTTACAGACATTTTTTATAAACATTTTACAGAGTAGACAATCTCTCTAAATTTGTACATTCACAGACATCTTGCAAACATTTTATTTACAGGCTTTTTGCATTGGTTTTCAAAGTCTGTAAGTGGTTCGCTTTTTCCCAGTGGATTCGAGCCTTTTCCTTTGAGCATGGAAAGTGAACGACGAAAGAGGAACCCCTGCTAGCAGAGTCTAACCTTGCCAATCACTCACCCGTCGTCGTCACCGTTAGAGATACTGGATTGCCTTTATTCTCAGTAGGAGTCAAGGTCTTGCTTTTCTTGTAATCGAGGAATAGCTTTGTTCCGTTTACGTCAACAACCGTGAATCCGACTGGAAATTGGGAAGTGACCTATAAACAACAACAACAACAACAGAGTAACTTGTAAGCGTTGTAATATACCGTAAGGAAAGAGATGGCGGCTTGTACTCTTACCCACAATCCTTTGCGTGCGAAAACCTTTAAATTCCCTCATTCAATCGCGATAGAGAGTCTTTAAATCTTAAAAACAAGCCAGTACCAGTGATGTTGCCAATACACTATCATTTAAGAGAATAGCGAATTTCTACGTGTTATTTTGACTGTTAGGTTGGCAAGGCATTGCGGTCAAATGTACCGCCGCCTTTTTCCGTAAGATGGATTACGTCATTTGAGCAACCGTGAAACGGCCTCACTTTTCAAGATGGCTCATATACTGTCACAGATTTTTTTTCAAAATCTAAAAATCTCTTTGCATATTAAGACATATATATTTGTTTGCAATCAATCCCCAGATATTCAAATGACAAAGCCGTGCCGGCCATGTTGGAGGAACTAAACAAGAGAAGCTAACAAGGAATCTTTTGTAAACGTCTATCAACATGACCACGATGACGTCATGTGTGCACGAAGAATATGTCCCGCTATACTAACACCATTTCAAATACTCACAAATATCGGGTCAACAGGAAACAATTGTGAGATGCAAGAGGCTACATTAAACACTTAATGACTGCTCCCGATGGAAACAATGGATTTTGTTTCCTCGAGATCCTCGATTATCGACGGCAAACAAAACTCACTGATTCCCGAGGGGCCAGTCATTACGTGATTTGTTATATAGCAACAATTATGAAATTACTTTTGCCTGAGTTTTGGTAAACAAATATTTCTTTCATGCCTTTAGCTAGCCAGTGACGTGCGCGAAACATCATACCATCTTCTGTCACGATGTGATCACGTAACGGGATACATTTGAATTGTATCCCGCGCGGGATACATTGGATTTTAACAACTGCCGGCACGTGACCCCGGATCAGCCAATGAGAGCATGCGTTGCATCTGGAAAACTTATGGCTATGTAACAAGGATACGTATAGTTACCTTTTTGATGATCTCAGCGATGAGGTTCTTTCTGATACTGAACCCTTCAGGAGGCTGGTTATCGGACGCAATAACTCGAATATCGCGATGAGCCATATTCGTAATGCGTAACACGATGAAATAGAAGTTTGCCTTCACTGTAAAAATATAAGAACGAATTGCATTCTGTGAAATCAGTTGAGCTGAGTTGCTGTGCGATGTTGCTATTATTAATCATCTTATATTCTCTTTCCACTCGCTTACGTTTGAGATCTTCCTCGTAGTATGATTCCTCTTTAATACACACAATCAGTAGGTGAAGTCAATCTAACTGAACCTTCAAGTACCTCTAAAAACAAAACTACAAAAATAACACCTTGGTATGTTTTTCAAACGGTTTTGATGACGAAGACTACAGTGAATTACAACATCTTATTCCACCAACTTGCTCTATATTTCTCATCAAAGCAGTGTTTTAACCATTTAAATATTTACGATTTTTTGTGAAGAGTATAAAGGTTTTTGCAGTCTATCAGGCGCCAATTAAAAAAAACATATTTTAAAACGTATTTTAAAAGTCTGGATATCGTCTCCAGGTTTAGCAACAATGGGCAGACTTGTCAAATACAAGTGTAAAACTTACTACATTTGTATTTATCAAAAAGATTCAATAGTACGTGCGCTCCGATTGGTCATTATAAAACAAATTCAATAGTGCGCATGCTCTGATTGAACATTATAAAACAGATTCAATAGTACACGCGCTATGATTGGTCATTATAAAATAGACTCAATAGTACGCGCGCACTGATTGGCTGTTCGCCGCGTCTGCATGAGAGTAAATAAACGATAATTTCTTTTATACAAGAAATAGAAAACAGTTTCTGTGTGTACATTTAACAAATCGCATACATTTTTCCATTGTCCGTACTCGTATTGATCATAGCAATGACGTCATAAATGTTCAAAACTCAAGTGAAACAACGAGCGCAGCAAAGTTTTGGACATTTTATGGCGTCATTTCTATGATCAATACGAGTATTGTATATGATCAATACAATGGGAAAATGTATGCGATTTGTTTTTTTACAACGACGAAGCACTTAGCTTCATAAACTGCTTTCGAGTCGAAAAAAGGCCATTGAAAGTCAAAACGTAAACACTTCTAATTACCGGCGCCGAGAGAAAGCTTTCATTGACAAATGGCAGCATAAAAGGAAATTTGATTCACCGATTAACTTCTGTCATTGATGGAATGCTTGTGAAATCCTTTCTTGTTTTTTTCTGTATTAGAAAAGTTCTTGTTATACTGATATACTTCAAGACTTCTGAGCTCTGAGAGAACTTGTCAAAAAGTCTGAACCAAATTCGCCGAAACTTTCTCCACTCAAGAGAAAACTCACATTTTGCCAAATTGCACACTACAAAGAAGTTTGACTCACCGATTAACTTCTCCTAGTGATGAAATGCTTGAGAGAAATCCTCATTTTCTTGTTTTTGGAAGAGAAGTTAACAGCCATTTGAATTCACAAACTTTGCCGTGAATGCACTTTGCAAAGCTACCACTACTTGCAAGTGACGTCATTTTCATTGTCCGTACTTATATTGCATATAGCGGAGAGCCAGTCAGAAGCGTAGCTGTGGAAATACTCGACAAGACGCTCATGTTCACACAACTCTTTCGTGTATACATAACGCTATGTACACACACAAACTGTTGTCTTAATGAATTGGCGCCAGAATAGAACACTTATTAGTTTTGATTTTGATAGTGACTTAAGTTGTACAAAAAAAATATTTCAAGATTCGCCAAAAGGCAGCTGAGAAAATAATACGACAAGAAGTCCCCTACAAGATTTTCACACCCTTACCTGGTTTAGTGATAATAAGATTGAACGGCGTTCCCTTGAAAGAACTTGGCATCACAAACATCTTAAACGATCCATTCACCAACAGCAATTGTCCTGTCTCTGAATCGATGACCTTGAAGGTAATTGGTATCGGACCCGGTACGGTTTTTGTTACTTCCGCTATGACGTTTGCTCGCACGGTAAATCCCGTAGAGGGTAGCTCGTCACCCGGGAGGAGCGTAACCCGTCTTCCTGCTCTGTTCGTAATCCTCAGGTAGATGTAATGTGTAGGTGGTGGAGATGGTGAAATGACTGGAGAGAAATAATAGTGGTGGAGAATCAAAGATATTGTTGGAATTTTATACTATCTGTCAATTGTCTTAGCTAAGTTTAAATCATTAGGACAATAACTTAGTAGGACTGCGCTTTTAGCAAAAACCTCGAACGGAAGGAAACAGAAAGCAATCGGACCAGAGTCCTGCCATGTTGAAATAATGGTGGTGGAGAAGATAAGATGATTGAAGGGAGAAATAATGGTGGTGGAAGTGGTGAGATGACTGAAGGGAGAAATAATGGTGGTGGAGAAGTAAGATGACTGAAGGGAGAAATAATGGTGATGGAGAAGTAAGATGACTGAAGGGAGAAATAATGGTGGTGGAGAAGTAAGATGACTGAAGGGAGAAATAATGGTGGTGGAGGTGAGATGACTGAAGATAGAAATAATGGTGGTGGAGAAGTAAGATGACTGAAGGGAGAAATAATGGTGGTGGAGAAGTAAGATGACTGAAGGGAGAAATAATGGTGGTGGAGGTGAGATGACTGAAGATAGAAATAATGGTGGTTGAGAAGTAAGATGACTGAAGGACGAAATAATGGTGGTGGAGAGTAAGATGACTGAAGGGAGAAATAATGGTGGTGGAGATGGTGAGATGACTGAAGGGAGAAATAATGGTGAAGGAGAATGCGAGATGATTAAGGGAGAAAATGCTTGTGAGTAAAATAAGCGATCTTCACCGTTCGGGTTTGTACAAAGTCGGGAAAATGTTTGTAAAATGTGAGCATTTTACAGACTTTGAAAAATGTTTGCAAAATGTCTGTGAATGTTTTTCTTACAAACATATTACAGAGTTTTTAGTGAGTGAGCAAGTGAGTGAATGAGCCAGAGAAGATACAGTAATATTGACAACAAAAAGGAGAATCGAAATAAGAAAAAAGTGGATTTAAAGTGTCTATGAAACGAAAATTGTTTTCACTTAATTTTATGAAATAAGGTTTAAAGTGCATATGAGCCTTCGTGCAATTTTCATAGCTATGAATCTCAGAAAAGTTTTGAGTACTCCTGCGAAGACATTTTTGGTTTACAGAGAATACTCTATATTCTACGCTTGTTTGAAATCGTGGAAACGTGACCTTTCCTGACCCATGACCGCGTAAGTAAAAGCCTGGGTCGATACCTCGGTCGACGTCATCTCATTAATGCATTATTCTCCATGGCACCTTTCTATCACAACAACATCAATTTTTAGATAATATACACAGTTTATGAGCTGTTAGTAAAGGAAAAAGTCATATTAGTAAAATTTGTAAGTTTTTATTCAAATTGTTGCAAAGTTGAATTAATTAAATGACGTCTACCGAGGTATCGACCTAGGCTTTTACTTACGCGGTCATGGGTCAGGAAAGGTCACGTTTCCACGATTTCAAACAAGCGTAGAAGATAGAGTATTCTCTGTAAACCAAAAATTTCTTCGCAGGGGTACTCAAAACTTTCCTGAGGTTCATAGCTATGAAAATTGCACGAAGGCTCATATGCACTTTAAGTTATTGGCTTCTGTTGTTAGAACTGAATATCCTACCCTCCAACACCACAAAAAGCTCAGTTGAACATGGCAAAATTCATGCAACAAATTTCGCTCGGTCAGAAACATGTAAATTAGGCCTGTAACGTAAATACCTTTGCACGCGCTTTTGTTTTCAAAATCTAAACAAAAGTGACTGCAAAGGTATTTACGTCACAATTGTGTTCCAGGCCCCTTAGAATCTGTCGTACAAAAGGTGGTTATTTTGGGTCAGGAAAATTGTTTTTCCATTTGAAATTTTCTTTTACATCAATTTTTGTGTTTAGTTATGTAATTTTAAATAATTTTCCCTTGAAACTGTAAAAAAATATTTCGTTTCATAGACACTTTAATTCTAGTTCAGATTCTTGCCGTGGTGTTTTGTTCGGGTGTAGATACTCGGGGATTACAATTACGTACAAGTTACTTACTGTTGACCCAGAAGAACTGGTAAATCTTCATAACCATAGCCTTTGTGACGTACTGCTTGAAAATAGCAAGCGATGAAACATAGAACATCCCACATGTGCTGCCTCCTATGCCAAGACTTCTTCCAACAGCGAAGTTGGGGGATGCGACGTTGATGGGAGGGTTCGTAGATGGTTGTGGCTGAGCTGCATTTCCCAGTACCTCGCCGTTGCGATAGACCGTGAGGCCTGCATTCGGATGCCAGGTTATCATGAGATAGAACCAGTGGTCGATCAATGGTTCGGTTTCCACCTGTTGGAATAGTTATATTCTATTGAATATCACAGGTAAAGGAAACATTCCTGCTTAACCGTTTCTCTGCCGACAAGTGTAAAGAATACACTGGGTAAATAGGTAAATACATACTGTTGTTAATTATTACCAGGGAGGCGATAACAAACTAGTAATAGGAGTGGATTTGGTACAAGTTAGGAGAAAAGACGGCAACATCACGACCGTACCGTAACGATATCATAATCGTGCCGTAACTCGTAAAAAGGTATCATACCCGTACCGTAATTGTGACGTAGTCATACCGTAATGGTACCGTAGTCGTTCCGTAGTCATACCGTAAATAGGTCTTTGACGTCGAAATAGCTTTGTCAGAGTTTTCGTCCTTCTGATCCAGCCAAACATAACAGGGAAGACATTTCAAGGACATATAGAATTAGCATACTATGCAGTTTTTTTCAGCTCATAGAAATCCCATCCATAGCATGGCAGACCTTGGGTGAACACGTGATCCAGTCTGTCACGAGCTATATTTACTCAGAGTCCCTGACAACATCACTTCGTCACATGGACGATCTTCTAATAATAATTTCTCTTGTTTTCACTATAAGGGCGTTCAATAGACGAAGTCGACCTTTTTAAGGGAACCTCAACTGAAACACAGTTTGCTCTCAAATGTTTGTTATGGATACCTAAATATGTTTCTGTGTTTGTTTCCTGTACATTGTACTCTAGACGTCATTTATAGACCGATGTTTCTGTCCATAAAACTCATTTGAATTTCCTGCGCGCCGCCATCTTGGATGTGATGACGTCACAGGGTTGCCCTTTTGTTGTGTAACAACAGGGGCCACGTAGTGTACAATTTACAGGAAACAATAACAGCATTAGCTTTAGGTATCACTAACGAACATTTGAGAGCAACATTTGTGGTTCCCTTTAGGTAGATTTTCACTGCTGTGACGATTAATGATGCCTATATCAATGGGGTTTTATCACGCGGCGCGGTTTTATCACGCGGCAATTATTTATTGTTATTATTTATTATTATTTGTAAAATTCATTAATAATTCATAAGGGTACTAGCCAATCCCATGTGCTGAATGACACCACATGATCGCCTCTGTATACCCACGTAGAAACCTGATTAATAAAACATCAGGTTCCGTATCGATATAAAGACCCCATGGTCCGCGATACAGACACTTAGGTCCGTGATACAGACACCATGGTCCGTGATACAGACCCCATGGTCCGCGATACAGACCCCATGGTCCGTTATAGCTCTAGTAGTATTCTGTATCAGGTACAGAATACTAGCTAAGCTAGTGAGGGAAGTCTCACGACCGATCACTGACTACCCCTATCCCGGGACGGGTGAAATGACAAAGTACATCTGCTCTCTTATTATGTACACACCATCTATTCCATGTGGGACCTGTTTTTCTGCATGCTACGCTCTGCTCTCTTATTGCATACACATTGTCTCTTCGATGTGGAATATGTTTTTGTGAGAAACTAATTCATCCCACATCGATAGCAGGGTGGGAGAAATCAAAGGTTAAAATTTTATGTTGTGTATATCAATGGCTTTTAGTTATCTATTCATTTCACAAGTAAGATAAAATATTCGCGTCCGATCTGTATGGGCTTTACATGCCCATACAGATCTCCCGCTCATATTTTAACTACTACTTAACAATGGGGTTTTATGACGCGGCGGCCATATTTGTTAGAAACAATAGGTTTACCTATTGGTAAACTATAAGGTTTTTATTCTCACACCGGAGCAGTTTCAGAACGAGTTTAGCTGGAGAAAACAAAGGTTTTTATTCTCACACCGGAGCAGTTTCAGAACGAGTTTAGCTGGAGAAAACAAAGGTTTTTATTCTCACACCGGAGCAGTTTCAGAACGAGTTTAGCTAGAGAAAACAAAGCTTTTTATTCTCACACCGGCGCAGTTTCAGAACGAGTTGAGCTGGAGAAAACAAAGCTTTTTATTCTCACACCGGCGCAGTTTCAGAACGAGTTGAGCTGGAGAAAACAAAGGTTTTTATTCTCACACCGGAGCAGTTTCAGAACGAGTTTACCTGGAGAAAACAAAGCTTTTTATTCTCACACTGGAGCAGTTTCAGAACGAGTTTAGCTGGAGAAAACAAAGCTTTTTATTCTCACACTGGAGCAGTTTCAGAACGAGTTTAGCTGGAGAAAACAAAGCTTTTTATTCTCACACTGGAGCAGTTTCAGAACGAGTTTAGCTGGAGAAAACAAAGCTTTTTATTCTCACACTGGAGCAGTTTCAGAACGAGTTGAGCTGGAGAAAACAAAGCTTTTTATTCTCCTGGGACTCAACATGGCCGCCGTGTGATAAGACCCAATGAAAGCAACTTCACGTACCCTGAATATTCCAGTAGATGTTGTCACTTGAACCGTCAACCTTCCTTGCACAACGTACACAGACAATCCTCGAGTCCTTAGACTAGCGGCGCCAGTGTCCAGGACATACCTTGGAATCGTGCATAACTTGATCGACACATCAAACTTAATCTTAAACCCAATACTTAGTCCTAGTTTGCTCTTTTCTGGATCCAGCAAGGCGTCCTCTTTTGAGATCTGCGTCTGAACCCAAGATTGAGGTGTAGTGAACTGGTAACCGAGATCAATGAGTTTGTACTGACCCTTTGTTTGTAGCGGAGGTCTTCCTAATATTTGGTTTTGATTAATGGAGAGGAAGTACCAGTAGTAGCTCGTTGGCACCGGTGGATCTATGGAAGAAAGAACATGATGTTTACCGATTCGCCTAAGAACTATAGTAAAATACAGTTTACATTCCTTTGCAGCTCATGCTGGCAACAAGTCTTTATTCATACTCTGTCTTGTATTTACATGGAGTGTAATTAATAACTGTAATTGCCATAGTATTGGGATACCAGAAGTAGCTTAGAAGAAAAAAACTAATCGAGTCTGGTATCCCGAAATATATTTTTATAGACAGTATAATATGGGTCAAACTAGATAACGAAAAAAAAAAGAAAAAAAAAGAAAGAAAGAAAACAGGAAGAAATATATAACATACAACACAATTGTATATTATCACACTTGATATCGATAACACTAAGCACTAAATGACGATGAAACTACACACAGGTATCTTGGGGAGGGAGATGGGGAGATGCAAATACAAGATTTAGAAGAGAAGATGGATATAAGAAAAAAATAAATAAATATGAAATTAGTAATTCTCTATGAGCTGTTTTTGGAGTCTAGATTTGAAGAGTTTCCTTGACTGAATTGTCCTACTTTCTTCGGAAAGTGAGTTCCAGATTACAGCACCTTTATATCTTAAACTGAATTTACCGTAGTTTGTTCGAACAGCCGGAACATTACCTAAGCAATGGCCAACACAATCTTACATTCCAGACTCCTTGAGTTCGATTTCTCCTTCACTCCACCACATTTGTAGAGCTAAACGATTTGTTTAATCAATGACTATGATTCTTTTTCTGATTTTTAAAAGAATACTTGTAGGTAAAGAAAAGTTCTATGATTTAACGTCGGTAACCCCTTCAGTCTAACCGACTGCTCTTCCAGGAAGCCGACGATGTACAACTTTACCCCCTTCTCTGACAGAGCTCCCATTTAAGAGAATTCAAAACTATACAAGATACTCGAAGCAGAGATGTGGCGGTCAGCGGCAGGTATCGAACTCGGGACCGCATGCGCAATGTGCCGTGCACCGACTCATTTACCACGCACCTTTATGGGTAGATAGCAGACATACGAACTTCAACAACGTTTCCTTATTCCTTCGCATTCGGATATGTTGTAATCCCAGTCAATAAACGTTTGCAATAACTTTAATAACATGTTTAAGTAAGAATTATTTGATCTCTTACGTTTTTTAGGACCTGTTGGTGTAACGATGGTCGGACCTGGTGGAAGCAAAGACACAAATCACTCACTTGCAGTACACACAAATCACATTCACAATTTTAAATCCTTTGCAGGATCATAAATATGTTTATTATATGGACAAGAGTGTAAACTTGTGTGGCGTATTGATGACGTCACATTTGCAGCCTAAAATGGCGGAAACTGATCACTGCTTCAATGGGCAGCATGAAATTGACATTCCGGGAGAAAGAGCAAAGATACAATCTAAACATCTTTAAAGGGGTAGCCGAGTGGAACAATACATGTCTGCTCAAAATCATCTTCAAGATGTCATTTGTTCAGAAAGTGCAATAAGAACTGATAAACTGTCTCAGCGTTGCGAACGAGTACACTCACATGCTGCCATCTTGTTTACATTTACTTCCGGTGGTGTTGATAACGTCAGTTGTGACGTCAATAGTGTCTTATTTAAATATTTAACAGCAGAACTTCATGGCTGGATCTAGTACCAAGTATAGTTGAAAGCCGAACAGTTTTTATATACATTATACCTTATACGCGTACTTTATATTAACTATCATCATTATGTCTTTAGTAATATTAGAGTCTATACATACTTTAGTCATTTGCTTAATTTTGTAAATATAAAGTAATTCGCTTTGTTAGGTGCCATTTTATATTCAATACACCATATATAATAATAATAATAATAATAACTTCTTTTTTAATCAGGGTGAACCCTTCAGCGAAGGCTGTTATCAGTGGGTGACCTGGGAAGTTTAGTTTGCTGCGCTCACGCGTAAAATGTTTTGATTCTTGAGTGTAAACTTCAAACCACCATGTAATAGTTTCAATGTATTTGATAAGAGTAGACCTATCAGATTAGCGGTATTTCCTGGTTCTCACTAGCGACATAAACATAAGCTCAAGCAACGTACGCAGATGCAGTAATCACATCTATGAGAAGAACATGTTTACCACTGATGATCCGGCAATGCAGTCACTGTGTCTGCGTACCTTGCTTATGCTTATGACTCTCAGTAGTGAGAACTGGATCAAGAATACGTACTGTAATTTCCGCCGCTGATGCATGTATTGTTGCACGTTTTCGGTAAAGGGAACAAGTTATAATTGCCATTACAGCCCCAGAACTGCGTCTGTTTACACTGTTTGGTGACTGTATCAAAATAAAACTTCGTTTCTGTACTGTGACACTGGACAGGAGCCCAGATCCTTTGACAAGCGTCTGTCACACGAGAATCTAAAATTCAAAAATACGAAATGTTGTGTGATTAGGTATTATCCAGCCAAGGAACCAATGAATATTTTGAAGGAAAAAATGCAAAACCAGAGTGCGTCTTTTATTGACAAATACGGGCACGCACTGACTGTACGATGAACGAAAAATAATGAATAATGCATGAGGCCGAAAAGTCAATGCAGTATGAAGAAATATTGAGTTCATCATACAGTCAGTAAGTGCCTGTATTTGTCAATAAAATACAAACAAGTTTTCAACGCTTTTAATATTCCAACTGAGCGCACATCATGTTGTAGTCACCAATAAAGCACGTCTGTCATTAGCCAATCACCTGTCATTAGCCAATCACCTGTCATTAGCCAATCACCTGTCATTAGCCAATCACCTGTCATTAGCCAATCACCTGTCATTAGCCAATCACCTGCTTGCATTTTGTACTGTGCATGAAGTTGGAATATTAATTATGTAGTGCCACTTCGTTATAAGGTTCGAATAATGTCGAAAATAGTAGGAGGAGATTACTGTAAGACTTAGGAGGAAATTAGGGAAATCACAGGTTAGCCTGCTGGAAACGGCCCGCCAAATGAACAGGAAATCTCTCTTCATTTTCAACAATTCCACATCGGTGGTCTGCCATTGAAAGAATGTAAATCTATATCGCTTTTTGTTATTAATAATTATAAATACAATTATTCAAGTCGCAATTCGTTGTCGGATTGGCTGAAAGGTTCGTGATCAAATTCACAAGGTTTGACGTCACAATTTCAGTGACAACAGTCGTCTTAGGCTCGAGCCGCCATTTTGAAAGGCAACACCTTCTACTCGGTTATTTTAAGACCCTGCAGAGTGTTGGTCCGGCCAGGGTTTGAACCTGCGACCTCCCGCTCGACAGACCGGCGCTTAACCACTGAGCTAACCAGGAGGCGGTTTGTATCAGTGCAGGGGAAACTCCAACCAGGCTTGGTTACATTTAAAGAACTACGAATTGGTCTATTTGTGACGTTATGCTCAATAATAGTTTATTAGCGATAAATCATATCCCACATCGAGCACACGATGCAGCTAAGTTATACGTACCACACTGCTGCTCACACAGCTGCTGGCTGTACTGCGCACTCCTAGAACTACAGAACCGTAGCACTTCCCTGAGGAATGTCATGCAAGGCGTCCCAACGTCTCCTGGTGGAGCATTCTGGATCTCACTTTGTAGTTCTCGCAAACATGGGCCTGTAGGCTTTGGAAGACCGCATGGTTGAACTATAAATAAGAATGTAATGTAAAGAGTAAAGGATATTCATAATGCTGTGGTGGTTTCCTGTAAATTGTACACTAGGTTGTCAGTTTGGGACCGATTTTCTAGTCCTTAAAACTTATTGAATTTCCCAGAAGCGCCTACATACAGGAATGCTCATACCTCTGATTGGCCAAGAATACAATAGATTATCAGTGGCCGCTAGACGACTGGGAACTAATTTATATGGCTATAAAATTTAAACTTTGACGGAGCTTGAGCGACGATGGTTGTTTAGCGTAGTGGTTGCGAGGTCTGCTTTACGAGCAGGAGAGCGGGGTTTCGAGTTCCAGAAAAGCTCTGAATTTGTCCCCCCATTTTCTTGAGAACTCCTTTACCTGTGAACCCTAGCCACAAATTAGCCCTAAAACCTCGTCGTTTACCTGGAAACTTGTTTACTGACCGGTTAGGGTTCTTTTATGGTTCAGGGTAGGGTTTTAGTTAGTTTATATTGTTAGAGGTCGGAGCATTCCTGTATTTAGCCACACGTGAATGACGTCATACGGTCTGTTTTCTGACAATATATAGGAGCAATTGCGACGTCAAAAAATCCAAGATGGCGGCGCCCTGGAAATTCAAATGAGTTTTATGGACAGGAAAATCGGTGGAAACAAACACAGCATTAGATATAGGTATCCCTTTAAAAAATCTTGCATGCATTCTACCACCCTCTTTCCTTAGCATTAGTTGTTCTGCTTACGATAAGAACTGTTGCGAACACTTACCGTTCTCACATGCAGTACCAAAAAACCCTGCTCGGCAATGACAATGGTTATTGATACACGTCGCACCATTAACGCAGTTTGGATTGCAGGTAGCTGGAGACGAAGAGCACAAAAAAGGTAAACGATGAAGCATCAATAAATCTTCAATATTTAAGGGGTGGCATAAAACTGAACGAGAAAAAAATGATGAGATACTTACAGTTCTGGCAGCGGCTTCCAAAATATCCAGGTAGACAGGTACACGTGTTGATGGCAGTGCACGTCCCGCCATTCATGCAATATTCGGTGCAGACAGCTAATATTAAAAGAAACGGTTTTCAAACTTCAAAAGAGTGTCCTTCTTTACTGCATATGATAACATCACTGGCAGCCAGCAAAGAGTGCCTTACACGAATATTATCAGCATATCAACATTTGGCTTTTAAGGGGTGGAGAATCACCTTGGTATCCCAGGGTAAATATTTGATCTTAAGTTTTTACAAGTGTTTATATTACAACCAAATTCAAAGAACAAAACGTTAACATTGATTACTGACAGCTAGCAAAGGGTCTGCCTTCCACGAATATCATCAGCCTATCAACATATATTGGTTAAAATTTGGCTTTTAATTTTCACAAGTGTTAATATTACAACCAAATTCAAAGAAAGAAACGGTAAAGGTGGGGAGAGGAGGGCAGAGCGACATACAGTGGGTGGAATCCAATGAAAGCAATTCCAACCTTGTCGCTTCACTGTTTGTCAATAATTATGTAACTTCTTATGCGCAAAGCTAAGCATTGTGACTTCCGAAATCCTGTTGTGGAAGTACGACATGCATGCTAGTTGCTTTTAAAAACAGTTATTAAGTTGATCGTGACTTACGTTTGATGCAGTTTGTTCCTCCCCAGTTGGGAGTACATTTACATGTACTCATTTCAGGGTTAACACATGTCCCTCCATTTTGACACGGCACTTCACAGATAGCTGGAGAGGAAAATCGAGAGTCAGTTCAATGAAAAACAAAAACATCAGTCAGTGTTGAGGTGAGAGAATGCATCTTTAAACTAATCATTTGACTCTTGGGGTAGGAGTTGTATGAAATGTCACTATAAGGTTCTTGTTATTAGCTGGGACAGGGTACATAGCCACTTTAAACGCGTCGTTTGTGGGAGGCATTGGGTCAGTGTCATAATTAGCTCCTATTTAAGAAAAAACGGTAGTAACACCTGTAATAATCATAAATGCAATATCATAATGTAGTTTAAGGATAGGAATGTGGCTGATTGTTTGTGGATCGCCCTGTCATGCTGATAGACCTTTAGTAAAATGCATCTTAAAGTCTTAAACTTCTTACCCGTCTGACAGGATGTTCCCTCGTATAGGCCCTTAGGGCACTGACAGTGCCCATTGACACAATTGCCGTTATTTTGGCATGAAGGACTGCAAGCACCTGGACACAAAATATATCACTGTTATCCGTTACAATTAATAGTGACTAATAAGAATAGCTATAGTTCATTTTACACATTCTTGCACATCCGTGAATAAAACAAAATTATACATGATATTTACAAAAAGGGGTAAATGCGAGAATATACGAGGTATACAGATAGAAAAAGGTTACAAGTTCGCTGGATTGGATTACATTAAGTAAACTCGTAATGGGAAGACTAAAGGGAATTCCCATAAAGGTGAAGTAATCCCGGTTGTAAAATCATGAATTGATAAGTATTCACAAACGCTCTGTGCATTTTACACGTTTCGAGGGGTTGTACAAGGATTTGAAAAATAGTGTCAAGTGACCTCTTAAAACACAATTTAAAGTGTCCCTTTACAATGTACAAAGGTCCAACCGTTGTATTTCCACTTGCGTCACGGTTATATTAAACAATGATAAATTGATAAAACAATTCGTGTTTAACGTGAACAATATTGAAACAAAAATATAGAAACATGAAATAATGAATAACTGTTGCATCTAAAACGTCAGATTGCATAACTTATTTGATTTTTGCTTGCTGGTAATCAAATTGCTTCCTCTACGCATCCTGGGACTACCAACAATAAAAATTCTACGTCCGCACAGAATTGTGTGTGTGAGAGACCCCCGTCTGTGTGGTAATGCAACCCCTGGTTTCACTACAGCTATTATAACTGTTTTTATGATAAATCATAACTCGTTATCTTTATATAGCCCATGTACTAAACAGATGTCAGTCTTCCATGTTCACGTACTTGGACAAGGCTGTTGGTTACACATCTGTGACTCTATCTCGTTTCCAAGCCCCTGACCGATGCATGTTTTACCGCCGTTCTGGGGAGTAGGTTGGTTGCACTGTCTAGTACGCATGCGCGTACCCCCGCCACAGGAAGCCGAGCATTCACTCCATGGGTTCCAGGCGGAATAGCCTCCGTTCACTAAGACAATGGAGACAGATAGAGTGGGCAAGTTATGGCAATGACTTACGGCACGGTTACCTCACGACATGCCGTGACACGTTGAAATGGCTTCCCATTGTTTTTGTCTTCCTGATCCAAGCAACTTACAGCGGGCCGTATTTTCCCCCTATGTATGCTGCTCTGGGGTCCGCGTTTCAGTTCTAGATTAATTATCAGAGGCAGAGAAGTAGATAAAGCTGATTAACGGGCCATTTACACCCCGGTTTTCAACTTAGGACTGACAGTAAAAGGCAGTTAATATTGAAAATAAAGTATAAAACCATAACAAGCACGGCGACCTCGATCCACCAGCTATCACGTCCATGGTTGGTCTCTATAATTCTGTCTTGCCCTGCTATCTAAAGAAGTAACTATGTCTCTAATAGGTAATGAGTTAGGTTGATTATGTATCTTCAAGGGTTTCCTATGTCTCGTCCTACCCTGTTACCACCCCATGTTGATTCTTACCCTGAGTTAAACCATGTTCCCACGTCATAATATATATGAGTTGGATGCCAGGTGTATATAATAATGGCCATATTTATATAGCGCCATATCAACCACAGTTTCATGGCGCTTTACATATGACTGACATATCCAGTCAGTAAATTATTTCGGACTGCTTCACGGCGCTAATAGCTGCCACGCAGTTTACAATGTTGAGCGTGTGGTTAGTGCAATGGCCAGGCTGCTGTACCGGGTGACAATCCCCTGCTCTTTTTCGAGTAGTACAACAGGTTCTTTTACGTCCCCTTCAAATACAGATTAGAAGTAGAAGGAGACAAGGCCAACGGCTTATAAACGTCCCTGCCCAAGGACGCGGCCGGGATTCGAACCCCCGGCCTCCCGCACTCCAGACCGTGCTCTACCAACTGAGCTAACCAGTGAGGCGGTTTAGCATGCTATGAAACGCCTAAATAATACGGCATTTTTTAATGCAACACTAATGCAAGAAAGGCGAGCGATTTATCAAGACTAGGTACCTGTAACTCCTGGGCATGGTAATGCACTGCAAGCCTTCGTTTCCACATCTCCTCCTGAAACTGTGCAGTCGGCACCACCGTTCAGCGGTTCAGGGTTTGTACAGTTCCTAGTCCTCAGGTGCATTCCTCCGCCACACGACACGGGGCATGGGGACCAGTCAGACCACAAGTTATATCCACCGGGCACTGAAAATAGAATAAATTAACAGTAAGCTATGAGTCAATCGCCACCACCTACCTTAGAATGGACTTCAGTATAAAGTTCTTCTATCATCAGTTACCTGGCGAAGGGCACATTGCATCGGGTTCGGAATCACTGGGTGCTGAAAGGAACATCAAAAGTAGAATAGAGTCAATGTTTGACATCAAGTCACGTTTGGCAGAATCTCAAAGTATGACTACGATTTCAACATAAAAGACACCTTCAACATACGTTGCAACATTGAGAGCACCTTCAACATACGTTTCAACGTATAGGGAACCTTCAGGTAAGGTCAACATAAAGGGCACCTTCAACATACGTTGCAACTTCAACTAAGGGTCAACATAAAGAGCACCTTCAACTTACGTTTCAACATAGAGGGAGCCTCCTTTAGCCAGTACCATATTATTCCCGGACTTTCAATCGTGTTCATTATCCATGGTGATGGTCTGAAACCAGGTCCCGGTTTTGACACAATGGTACCGTACAATTCCTTCCCCTGTCTATCGGAAGTCGTCAGTAGTGTATTGTCTTCTTGTGGCACCCATGGCATACGATTACCAAGACTCGTCGGTCCGTAGTTCCACATAGGACCAAACTTCTTTACTTCAGTGACGGCTGTCTGGTTTGAGAAGTTGTTTAGGAAACTGTGAAGCAAAAAAAAAGAAGGTGTTAACGGGGACGCTGCTAAAACTGTGATCTCGCTTTTGAATTCGCTGTCTACATGACCATAACCCATTTCGGTCTGGGATGGTTTACCTTCTATTCCCAAACTGTCAAACAACGTTCATCGCAGTAGCTGTATACAGCTATTTCAAAAACGTTGTCGGGCATCGACTCAAACCGAAAGGGAGTATGGGAATAGGACAGCAGATTGAAATTCTGAAATCGTCAAGTGAAGCCCTGTCATCTGATCTTGCTTGCTTGATTTAAAATGTACAAATGTATATGTTTTATCATTTGCCGTTACATTAGATGGCAAAATTGACCTTCTACCCATGATCCCTTTCGGTCTGGTCGCGGAGGCTGAAGTCAAATTTAACAACAACCTTTTTGAAACAGTTGTATATGAATTTGCGGCATGCTCATTACGTTCCATGTTACCCATACACGAAGTCTACCTACCTATAACTCTGCGGCGCGCTCCAAATTCCGCCCAACATTTCCCGTTCGTTTGCCTCGATTCTGTACATGAAGGGACCAATAGCTATGGCTTTGATAGGGTCTCCTTCGAGCAGGATCGAGTAGTCCTTTGCAATGGAGGGTTCGTCTTGGTTCCTAGAGAATGATTAGAAATAATTACATTGGACTCAACCTGAATTCTTGAGATTGTTAGGTAAAGGAAGCGAGCAAATGTGTAATTAAGCACAAGCAGAAGAAGCTGATACTTGAAAAGTAAATTATAAATAAACTGCAAATACTCTTCTTAATCACATAGATTTTTTACCACTTATATGGTCATTTCGCCTTTAAGTTTTTTAGTCTTCATAACTTTTTTTACCACTTATAAGGTCATTTCGCCTGTAAGTTTTTTAGTCTTCATAACTTTTACTAGGTCCGTTATTGCATTTATTTTTCATGAGATTTCTTTGAGGACCTAAATGACAACCACGATATTACATAACTGAAGCTTTCCTTTTTAAAAATTATCTCCATCATCATCATCATTACTAATAATATCATTACTATTATTGTCACTACACAATACCCAAACAAATATAACCGACTAACAAATTAAAAGAGAAAACAAAACAAGGAAAACCCCACCCTCCCCTCCCCCTATATTGAATGGTATCAACAAATCCCAGACGTCTTACCTTAGCTTCACGTTATCGACTGTCCATCCCTTATTGGATGCAGCAGTAACCAGTAGTGTCCAGCCTCCACCCGAGTGAGTCATGTCACAGTATACGGTTAGTTCGCGTGCAGTGATTTGTTCGTGAACGTAGATCGTATACAGACCGTCCGTTCTCTTGTGACAACGCTCGTAGAACTCGTGACACGAACGAATTGGAACTAGATAAGGAAAAGACGTTGTTTGGAAAATAAATCATCATGCGTGGGCCAGATTAGACTAAGACGCTCACCACTGAGTAATCCCAGCCAGTTTGTTTCGTAAATATTTTCATTTTTGTTGTATTAACTGTGTTTCCGCTAATAAACAAATGCAGGGCTGCAAATAATTGTTTCAATCAGTAGGACGTGTGTCCTTCCAAACATTTATGCACTTATCAGCGGCTTCCCACAGGGTTAGACCCCAGGGCCAACCAGGGGGATTGCAAAAAGGGTAGTGGAAACTTGACGATTTTTCCCAGGGATGGAGGAATCTTACGAGTCAAAGTCCCCTGGGTCACGTTTTCCTTAACAAAAATCCCTCTCATATGAGAGTGCAATATTACGAATTCCCCCTCCCCTATCTGGGAACTTCAAACAAAGTCAAGCATTTTTCCCTATCCAGGGACGAACTTACATTCAATCCCCTTGTATTCCCCAACATGTCCCCCTGGTCGGCCCGGGGGTCTACCCCTGGGGGACGCCGCTGATAAGTGCATTACTTTGTTCAGACATAACACAAATGTGTTCTGCCCACTTCTCGCAAGATTTAATTCACAGTTATCTTCAGTCATTTTAGTGCATGGAACTCATGGCCGAGCACATTTCAAAACTAGTCTGACATTTGCGAAATTTGGTCGGATGATGTCCGATATCCGACGGTTATTGGCAGCCCTGTAAAGGAATACGTAAAAATATGCAATACTTACTTCTGGGGGCTGTATTGATCCAGCGACAGAGAGAGGAACATGAATGGTAAAAACAGAGAGAATTTCAAGTTACTACATGAAAATCTAACTATGGCCGTTTCTAACATTAATGTTCTAATTCTAAGAGACTGATGTACTAAATGTCAGAAATAATTAAGATCAGCGATGTAATGAATATGGTACAAATAAGGATCAAGCATAATATAGATATTGACCTGGACATTCCTGCATATTGCACTGCTGTGTCTCTACCGGTTTGCCAAGCTGGTCACAGCGGTTTCCACCGAACATAGGAATAGGCTGGATACAATTACGTGACCGGGATGTCACACCACCTCCACAGGACACCGAGCATCTCGTCCAGTTGCTCCAAGGTGTGTAGCCTCCATCGACTGCAAGTAGTTACAGTACTATTTGTCATGCATGTGTATGTCACGCCACAGCGTGGAGTACGTCACGCAAGATTATTTACTAACATACTAATTAAGACAATTGCGTAACGGTATATGACATCACGGTAAAGCTTTTGTAATGACAAGCTCAGGTATTGCGTTGCGATTATCGAGCAAACGTTTGTTATGGTATCACGCCGGCTTATTTTAATACAACTCCAGGAGCCCATAACCAGGAGCGTCCATATCTCCTATATAGTTGTCACAGCGTTTTTAAAAGTTGGGCTATTTTTAGATTATTTCCCCGCCAATTGGTAGATTGCACCGTGCCGGAACAAAAGATGCCTCATTTGCTACTTTTGTTATACTAAACAACATGGATGCTACGCTTTTGTGATTTGATTCCCTTAGGAATAATTGCAACTCAACAATAGCGTGAAACCATTCTAAAAATAACCTAACTTGTAAAAGCGCTGTGACATAGGCCTAGTATGTGGAATGGACGCTCCTTGTCTCCTGACAACTCCAGGTATTGCGTTACCAACCGTGACTACATTTACTCATGCAAAACTTCTCGCATTCGTGTGAGGGAACAAGAAAATGTCACGCTTTGTAATTAACAATGTGTGAGATTGTGTGACCTAAAATTGAAAAGTACCAAAAATATATGATTGAAAAAGCGCACCTGGGCATGGACTGGTGGCACATGTCCTCGTCTGGTTGGTGACTTTTCCGGCTCCTCCTTCTTGAGTCCTCCACTGCGTACCACCGCCACAACTCTTGGAACAGGAAGACCAACCAACCTCAGGTCCCATGTTAGATCCTAAAAAGACAAGAAAGAAGACAAGAGGGGGAGCATGTCTATTATCAAATCTACATGATGGGGTAAAGGAAAAGCGAAAAGGACAGTGGTACAATCAGATAGGAAAGAAGACAAGAGGGGGAGCACGTATATCATCAAATCTACATGATGGGGTAAAGGAAAAGCGAAAAGGACAGTGGTACAATCATACAGGAAAGAAGACAAGAGGGGGAGCACGTATATCATCAAATCTACATGATGGGGTAAAGGAAAAGCGAAAAGGACAGTGGTACAATCAGATAGGAAAGAAGACAAGAGGGGGAGCACGTATATCATCAAATCTACATGATGGGGTAAAGGAAAAGCGAAAAGGACAGTGGTACAATCAGATAGGAAAGAAGACAAGAGGGGGAGCACGTATATCATCAAATCTACATGATGGGGTAAAGGAAAAGCGAAAAGGACAGTGGTACAATCAGATAGGAAAGAAGACAAGAGGGGGAGCACGTATATCATCAAATCTACATGATGGGGTAAAGGTAAAGCGAAAAGGACAGTGGTACAATCAGATAGGAAAGAAGACAAGAGGGGGAGCACGTATATCATCAAATCTACATGATGGGGTAAAGGAAAAGCGAAAAGGACAGTGGTACAATCATACAGGAAAGAAGACAAGAGGGGGAGCACGTATATCATCAAATCTACATGATGGGGTAAAGGTAAAGCGAAAAGGACAGTGGTACAATCAGATAGGAAAGAAGACAAGAGGGGGAGCACGTATATCATCAAATCTACATGATGGGGTAAAGGTAAAGCGAAAAGGACAGTGGTACAATCATACAGGAAAGAAGACAAGAGGGGGAGCACGTATATCATCAAATCTACATGATGGGGTAAAGGAAAAGCGAAAAGGACAGTGGTACAATCAGACAGGAAAGAAGACAAGAGGGGGAGCACGTATATCATCAAATCTACATGATGGGGTAAAGGAAAAGCGAAAAGGACAGTGGTACAATCATACAGGAAAGAAGACAAGAGGGGGAGCACGTATATCATCAAATCTACATGATGGGGTAAAGGAAAAGCGAAAAGGACAGTGGTACAATCAGATAGGAAAGAAGACAAGAGGGGGAGCACGTATATCATCAAATCTACATGATGGGGTAAAGGAAAAGCGAAAAGGACAGTGGTACAATCAGATAGGAAAGAAGACAAGAGGGGGAGCACGTATATCATCAAATCTACATGATGGGGTAAAGGAAAAGCGAAAAGGACAGTGGTACAATCATACAGGAAAGAAGACAAGAGGGGGAGCACGTATATCATCAAATCTACATGATGGGGTAAAGGAAAAGGGGTGAGGACTGTGGTTCAATCAGACAGGAAACAAGGCAAGAGGGGGAGCACGTATATCATCAAATCTACATGATGGGGTAAAGGAAAAGGGGTGAGGACTGTAGTTCAATCAGACAGGAAACAAGGCAAGAGGGGGAGCACGTATATCATCAAATCTACATGATGGGGTAAAGGAAAAGGGGTGAGGACTGTAGTTCAATCAGACAGGAAACAAGGCAAGAGGGGGAGCATGTCTATTATCAAATCTAGATGATGAGAAAGAAGACAAGAGGGGTCCAGCAAAGAAAAGGGGTAAGGAGAGTTGTACAATCAGATAGGGGGATCTATTAATTATCAAATCTACATGATGAGGGTAAGGGCTGGGGGAAAAGACTAGTGTACTGTGGTTCAATTAGACAGGAAGAAAATAAGAGAGGGGGCATGTTTCTTATGGAATCTACATGAGGATAAGGAAAGGGAAGGCAAAGACTGTGGTATAATCAGAAGCCATACTCACCTCCTCCAGAGGATGGGCAAGGGGTCTGCAAGCATATCTTGCTCTCTGAAGGATTCCCAAGACCAGAGCAGTCCGCTCCACCGAAGGATGGAGCAGGGTTGGTGCAGTTTCTGGTTCGATACTGATTTCCGTTACCACACGAGACAGTACACGCTGACCAGGGGGACCACTCTGAGTAACCACCATTCACTGGAAAATGGTTGAGAGAAATTGAAATTAGATGTGAATAATACTGGAAGATTAACAGATTTAAGTTTTGGGCAGCAATTACTAAGAATAGGCCTCTTCCAGAATACAATCGAGTGCTTTGGGAATCTAACTTACCAGAACCTCCTGGTTTATTGGACAAAGTGGACGAAGTGGTTTAACATTAGTAACGAAATCCCAGCACACGAAGTCACGTAGCCAAACCGAGGCTCTGGCTAGTACAGTCAGTTTCAGTAAAGGAAGTAAGGGTAACAAAAACGAGGAATAGCAATGGTTACGCTGTAAAATCATCATTTTAAAGACTCCCCTTATTCTAGAAACAAGGGAGGCAATCACCCCAACAATAAATCCCACCCCCAAGGGTGGCCGAGCGGTCAAAGCGTTCGTCTCTCACCTTTGTGACCAGGGTTAGATCCCCAGACTCTGCGGTCATATGTGAGTCGAGTTTGTTGGTATCTCTCACTTGCTTTGAGGATTTTTCTCCGGGTTCTCCGGTTTTCCTCCCTCTACAAAACCCAACCTAAATTCCAATTCCATCTCGGAAGGTACATTGTACGTGCACGTATAAAACGAGCCACTTGAAGCTCTTAAGTGCTACGTGGGTGAATTATACTATAAGCATAGAAACAGAATGAGTAGCCGTGTTTTATAGGATTTACAAACTTTGTAAGTCCGATAAAGCACGGACACGAATTCTGTATATGGCTTATTAAACGTCTACATGTAGAGTAATTTTTTTTGCAGATCGACTTTCACCATCGGTGCAGCTGTTTAATAAACTGCGTTTGCTACCTTTTTATGAAGAGTCAAAAATAAGTAAATGTTCTATTGTATATAAGCGTATCCATGGCAACCTTCCATCCTACTTAATGGAGCAAATCAAGCTTAATAATCAATTACATGCCCGTAACACAAGATACCTGGTATTAATGTGATTTGCCCCCGTTATTCAAGAGAAACTGAAGGAGGTAGAACATTTGCTGTAACAAGTTGTAAATTATGGAACTCTCTACCATTAGATTTAAGGAAGCAAGACTCTTTACATTCTTTTAGACGTAACATGTGGAATCGAATTTTTAGTGAGTAGAAATTTATACATCATTTTGTTATTTAATTCAATTTTATCCGTTTTCTTTTCCTGTTGTCTATTTTTTATGCCTAGTCTAGTTTTATATATTCTTGCATTTTTATACTTAAATTTAGCTAGTTATAGATTAGTAGTTTTTTAGATTTTAATATTGTATATGTAGGACGTAGAGCTTTTTATCACTGTTTGTATTTTAACTACTAGGAGGGCCACAAGTTTATTAGCGTTGCTATTATGTGTTACCCTCGCTAAATAAAGTCTTTATTATTATTATTATTATTATTATTATAGATATATACTGTAGAGTCGCGTTTTTCAGTTATTTTGGCGATACGACCTATTTCGGCCGAGTAAATCGAAACAAACGTTTAGGTAAATCAGGACGAATCCGTATCAGATTTACAGATCACTTATCGTACATTGATTTCCTTAGTATTTCCTTCACGAATTATTCATGAGTTTGATAATATATTCTACAACAAGCCCTCAAACAAACGGTATTGACGTCGAGTCCATACCTGGGCATAACTGGGTGTTGCAGGTGACCATGACTGTTGATTTTCCTCTCTGGGTGCAGTCCTTGCCACCATACTGAGGGGGCGGGTTAGTGCACGTTCGTGAACGCATGTGCTCTCCGCTGCCACAGGTTGCAGTGCACGATGTCCATTCGCCCCACTGCGAGTAATTCCCATCAACTGTAACACAGACAATACAGGCAACAGTTACACAAATCTAATTATACATAAACCTCCTTGTAAACGTAATGCCATTTGTACACTAATGCAATCTTTTTAACGAATTCTTCAAAAACATTTCTATTTTATGGCGCTGGAAAAGTAGGTACCAATCACAAATGAAGAACTAAACCATAGGAAATGACAAATAGAATCTAAAACTTACTCGGGCAATGCATAATGTTGCAGGTCTGAGTCTCCAGCTCTGGTCCAAGATGAGAGCAGTCTCTACCACCGAACTGAGGCTCGGGGTTACTACAGTTCCTTGATCTCTGGAAAATGCCGCCGCCACACGATTTGCTACATTTCGTCCATTCGGACCAGCCTGTGTAGCCACCCTCGACTGTGAGGTGAATAGAGAGAAAAGTCAATGAACGGTCTAACATACCTGTTGGATTATACGATGGGTAACTACAATCGTTGCCAAAGGTGTTGGTTCACATTCTTTGTCATTCCAACAACTTCATATGCTTAAAACACAGGTCTTCCCCCTCTCCCCAGGTCGATGTTGCGTTGTAAGTTAGTGATTTGGTTTGATATTTTTTAATTTGCGAGAGAGATGTCACACAAATCAAGACCCAATATTGAGTTGGGGGGGGGGGGGGGGGGGGGGGAGAGGGTGCGAAAAATCGTACATAATCTAACGAGAATATGATATACCCAAAATGGTGTTATCGTGCCAACACCTTGTGGCAACGATTGTAGTTCCTGTAAAAAACTAGTGTTGGTGTGCATCGGCGGGGAAGATAAGCACTGGTATAACCAACTAAAGTCGATTAAGGTATGCTAACCGCTGTGCGAAGAGACGGCTAGCGCTCGAAATGTCAGCTGCTACTCGCTTCCCAAGGCGGTTAGCATAATCAACTTTAATCAACTTAGTTGATTACCTTAATCAACTTTAGTTGATTATACCAGTGTTGGATTATAGCCTGCGAGTAGACTACGATCATCAAGAAACAAGAAAGATATGTGAAGACAGTATCCAAGTCAGGCATTCCATTTTGGTGGCGTCGACCGTAGATATTGATGACTGTAGAAGCCCCTGTCGACGTCTGGTTTCATTGTTACTGATAGTACATATACATCAAATATTCATCTTTTCATGATCACTTTCAATCATTTCTACTCCTATAGCAAACCATTATTTTGAAATTGAAATCCCTACAAATTAAAGTCTATCTAGACTTACTGGGGCAGGCATTGGTGCTGCAGTTTCTTGTCTGGTGCGCAGGCCCCTGCATCCCACAGCTCCTTCCCCCCTGGGCGGGTGAGGGGTTGGTGCAGGTCCTGGTACGTTGGTGGGAGCCTCCCCCACAGGAAGCACTACAAGCACCGAACGTTGACCATTCAGTGTACCCGCCATTGACTGAGGAAAATAATATTAAACCATAGATTATTTACATGTAGTTACATATTAATTTCGTTGTATGTTACTTACAGTGTTGACCAATCAGGTTATTTACCACATGACGTTTACCTGTATATACAACAGAGCACAGTGATAACTAAAATATTGATATTGAACAAGTAGTAATGATAAACAAACTGAATGATTACAGTCTGAAATTTAATAAATAGAAAACATTTTCCGTGTTTCCATAGTTATTGAGTAGAAAATGGAAAAACGCTCATCCAATTCACTCTTTTCACCCAGTGGCCATGTTGGATTCAAAGTGAGGCAAACGTTTGTTTTTACTAGGGTAAACTCGTTCTGATATCCCATAGTGCGAGGCTAACCTAGCAAAAACAAACGATTGCCTCGCTTTGAATGCAAGATGGCCACCAGGTGATTGATTATAATCAAAACGTAAATTCTCCCAACTAGCTCAAGAGCGCACACGAAACTTCCTGTTTCCATAGAGTTGTAGGAAACGGTTTTCAACCAATCAGAGTACTTGTTATAACAACGTTATTTGACAAATATGAAAATTAGTAGCTCAGGAACATTAAGACTATCAGTCTGACTTTTCTCTCAGCTCGGCGATGACATCGCGTGTAGCCCCCTCCCCCTTCTCTACAGACCCTTGTACTGTACAGAGTATATTTCAAGGTGCATTCCGCTCACCAGGACAGGGCTGCACGTTACAGTCCTTTGTCTCTGTAGTAGCTCCTGTACAAGGTCGGCCGCCATTAGCAGGTCTCGGATTAGTGCATGTCCTTAATCTCATTTGAGTGCCGCCTCCACACGACGCTTCACAATTTGTATAGTTACCCCAGGCGTTGAAGCCACCATCGACTGTGGAGAGAACATTGAGGTTTAGTGCACAGATAATAGCGGAAATTCTCCGCGTCCTCCCCTTCCCGGGAATGCGTCTGCCGCACAATTTTGCTACCCTATTCTTCAATTTCACGTGACGTCAGGGCAAAAACAATGGAAAACCATTTCAACGTCACAGTATGCCGTACGGTAACTGTGCTATAGTTTGTCCCACTCCTACGAAATATGCTCTATTATGGTAATGACCTACGGCACGGTTACCATACGACATGCCGTGACATGCCGTGACATTGAAATGACTTTCCCATTGTTTTGTCCTTCTGATCCAATCAAATTACAGAGTTGCGGTACGGCAAAGTTACGATACGGTTACAGTACAGCTAAGGTATTGCCCCATTGTTTCCCCATTCATACGAACTCTGCTCTAGATAACGACACGGTAGATTCACACATTTGCGCCATTCCAAACAATAACTGTACCTGGACATGGTTGTGTATTGCACTTTCGAACTTCCTTGTAGGTCCCAGTGCAGTTTCTCCCGCCAAACTCAGGTTCAGGATTGGTACAGGCCCTCAGACGGTCCTGCGATCCTCCACCGCATGTCTTACTGCACGTCGAGTAGTTTGTGAACGAGGTGAAGCCTCCATCAACTACAAACACATACCATACATTAAAGTCCACTTCTCATCGCTTGGGAAGCCAGTCATATAACAACTGCCCTTTTTCTCGCTCTCTGAATGGCTATTTTTTATCGTTAATAAGAAGACATATAATAATAGAGGCGCGCGCGACCGCATCAAGTTTGTTGAAAAAGCCGAAGTCACCTACATTTGCCATTGTTTGTTGTTATAAAACAAATTTATGCGAAGACGGCTTGTGATCCACAGCTATTTTAACCATGTTATGAGGTAAACCATCGGCAATATTAGACACATAAAACTAACTTCAATGTGTTAAGTTGTTACTTGGAGGTAATTACAAATGGATCCATGTACAAATGGATCCAAAATGTGTCCCATATATTTTCTAAGTATTATTCTTCCCAGCTTTTAAGTCTATACTAAATGTAAAGATCATCGCTAGCTTGTGTCGTACTAGCAACTTGTAGGTTATTAAACATGGTATCAAAAAGCACAAACTAGTAAGGATTATTGACCTGGAGCAAGGGGATATGTTATTTATTCACCAAGGGTATCGCCCGTTCAAATACTTTCCTTCACAGCAAGCCCTGGCGTTAGCCTGCTATGCAGACGTATTTTTTCACTCTCATAAATTCGAAGAAAAAAGTAACGTCTGCTTACCCGAGCGCTTAATTAGTTTCCAAGCATGACGTCAGCACGTTTGTTTTATTTTTCTGCCCAATCAAAGCCATTGTTACAATTTTAGTGAATTGGCGCGCCAGTGAACACTGTCCTATGATTGGTCAATGGCAAATGTATTGTCTGAATTCCTTTTAAATGTAACATTACGTCACTTTCCAGGATATGGAAGGTAAAATCTGATTGGTCCATAACACAATGAGGTGTGCATATTGGAAGCTAATTAAGTGCTCGGGTAAGCAGACGTTACTTTTTTCTTCGAATTTATGAGTGAAAAAATACGTCTGCATAGCAGGCTAACCCTGGCGCGTGCTAATCAAATTTACTCTTGTGTGTAATTGGTGGAATGCGTCACGTGACCCACATACGACAAATATCAGTGAAGGATGATAACAACAATAACCTGTCGAAATATGTCCTGATATTTGTCCTTTGACTTTATCTGATCGCTCTCGGGAACTGTTCTCTTCTCGGAACATATAATATCCGTGGACGAAATATCAGGGCATATTTTAACGCCACAAATAGGTTATTGTTAATATATTTAAGTAGAGACTTCA
Source organism: Actinernus sp. WN-2022 (assembly GCA_030867875.1). NCBI lineage: Eukaryota > Metazoa > Cnidaria > Anthozoa > Actiniaria > Actinernidae > Actinernus > Actinernus sp. WN-2022. The sequence continues at coordinate 101,734,397 of JAOWCC010000019.1, forward strand.
ATATTGGGCGAGACCGAAGGTCGAATCTAATCTTAAAAGCCAAAACTTAGGGCGCTTTCCATTTACGAGAACTGACTGGTCTGACCGGCCAGTTCTTAAATGAAACGCATCAGTTCTAGGAACTGACTGGACCAGTCAGTTCTCGTAAATGGAAAGCGCCCATAAATATAGTTTCCATATTAGGTGAGGATGAAACCTATAAGTGTTTTATTATACTGAACAAATAATCCTGCAATCAATAAACACAAAAGCGTGAACAGCTCGTGTAAACTGCCCAATATGTAAGATGGGTGACTAGTTCCTATAAAAACTAGTGTTGATCTGCGTCGGCGACAAAGATAAACACTAGCTGCTACTCGCTCCACCCTTATGAAACCCTAACCCTACATTTAAAAACCACCCTAACTGTCAACAACGGATGCTCACTAATTTAGTATTTAGAGGTAGTCACTAATTGTGGGTGTTTTAGAGCTAATCACTAATTTTGGGTGAATTTAGGCTAAATCACAGTCACATGAAATAGTTCCCTGTGGCCCAGGTCCGATTCTCGGACGCGGCGCTTGTTAGTATAATCTCGCCCTTGCTCCAACGGTTTTTCTCCGGATCATCCGAAAAACCAACATGCTAAATTCCAATTCGATCTGTGGTTTTGCCGGGTCCTGGCTTTCATCAGCCTCTATGGTTGTTTCAGGTCTCGTTAGAAATTCAGAGTTTTATTTTCCAGACTTTTAGTTGATAAGACCAGTGTCCAATATGGAGCTGTCCCACATGGCAAAATATTGAGCTGACACGTGACCCTAACACACACATCTGATTGGTGGATTACTTACTCGGGCACGCCTGCGTATTGCACTTTCTTATCTCGAAGTCCGGTCCATCACGAGAGCAGTCTTCTCCTCCATGTCTGGGGGCGGGGTTAGTGCAGGTTCGTGTACGTATCTGAGTGCCAGTTCCACACGTCTCTGTGCAGTCCGACCACTTGCTGTATGGTGAATAGCCGCCATCCACTAAAGTAACATTGACAAAACGCTTACAGTGGATATCAAGAAGCAAAGGCACTGAAAACGTAATTTTTAAATAGTGCATGCATCCTTGCCTAAATTAACAATGACGGTTTAAATAGTTTATCATTTTATTAGTTTATTATAAAACTTATACAAAGCTATATCCAGGGTTTGAATGGCGTATTTTCAATATCTTCACTAGTGAAAATATCGAGGCCGTCACATGTGCTGCCTTGTATTCTCGTCTTACATGTAGTTAAGAATTCTGTTATTAGCTTGTTATTAGCTTCTTTAAGTAGTCTCTATACAGCAACTTACTTTCAGGGTTCACATGAATTATGTATGTGCTTTTTCTCGGGTAACTGTATAACTGTACACTATTTTGTACTGTCGTCCCAGCTGTATGCCGCAAGCATGGAGCGCATTTCGTATGAGTGGGAAAATTATGACAATGGCTTACGGCACAGTTATTGTAAGACATGCCGTGACGTTGAAATGGTTTCCCTATTGTTTTTGTCTTTCTGATCCAATCAAATTACAGAGTTACGGACATGCCGTATTTTTGTCCCACTCATACGAAATCCGCTCTAAGTACAAGCGACATACGCAGGCGCAGTGTTGTCGTCACCGATGTTCCAAGATGGCAGACACTCTGGGCTTGTGTTTGTGCTGGTCACTTCACACGTGTAACATAACTACGCAAGCATTAGCACAAGAAGGAGGAACAAGTTCCTTATTCTTATGCTTGTGCGTGTGCTTGTATCATGCCGGTTCACACGTACATTATATTATGATTGTGCTTGCGCGTGTGCTTGTGTCATGCCGGTTGACACGTACATTATATTATGATTGTGCTTGCGCGTGTGCTTGTATCATGCCGGTTGACACGTACATTATATTATGATTGTGCTTGCGCGTGTGCTTGTATCATGCCGGTTGACACGTACATTATATTATGATTGTGCTTGCGCGTGTGCTTGTATCATGCCGGTTGACACGTACATTATATTATGATTGTGCTTGCGCGTGTGCTTGTATCATGCCGGTTGACACGTACATTATATTATGATTGTGCTTGCGCGTGTGCTTGTATCATGCCGGTTGACACGTACATTATATTATGATTGTGCTTGCGCGTGTGCTTGTATCATGCCGGTTGACACGTACATTATATTATAATTGTGCTTGCGCGTGTGCTTGTATCATGCCGGTTGACACGTACATTATATTATGATTGTGCTTGCGCGTGTGCTTGTATCATGCCGGTTGACACGTACATTATATTATAATTGTGCTTGCGCGTGTGCTTGTGTCATGCCGGTTGACACGTACATTATATTATGATTGTGCTTGCGCGTGTGCTTGTGTCATGCCGGTTGACACGTACATTATATTATAATTGTGCTTGCGCGTGTGCTTGTATCATGCCGGTTGACACGTACATTATATTATAATTGTGCTTGCGCGTGTGCTTGTATCATGCCGGTTGACACGTACATTATATTATGATTGTGCTTGCGCGTGTGCTTGTGTCATGCCGGTTGACACGTACATTATATTATAATTGTGCTTGCGCGTGTGCTTGTATCATGCCGGTTGACACGTACATTATATTATAATTGTGCTTGCGCGTGTGCTTGTGTCATGCCGGTTGACACGTACATTATATTATAATTGTGCTTGCGCGTGTGCTTGTATCATGCCGGTTGACACGTACATTATATTATAATTGTGCTTGCGCGTGTGCTTGTATCATGCCGGTTGACACGTACATTATATTATAATTGTGCTTGCGCGTGTGCTTGTGTCATGCCGGTTGACACGTACATTATATTATAATTGTGCTTGCGCGTGTGCTTGTATCATGCCGGTTGACACGTACATTATATTATGATTGTGCTTGCGCGTGTGCTTGTATCATGCCGGTTGACACGTACATTATATTATAATTGTGCTTGCGCGTGTGCTTGTGTCATGCCGGTTGACACGTACATTATATTATGATTGTGCTTGCGCGTGTGCTTGTATCATGCCGGTTGACACGTACATTATATTATAATTGTGCTTGCGCGTGTGCTTGTATCATGCCGGTTGACACGTACATTATATTATAATTGTGCTTGCGCGTGTGCTTGTGTCATGCCGGTTGACACGTACATTATATTATGATTGTGTTTGCGCGTGTGCTTGTATCATGCCGGTTGACACGTACATTATATTATGATTGTGCTTGCGCGTGTGCTTGTGTCATGCCGGTTGACACGTACATTATATTATAATTGTGCTTGCGCGTGTGCTTGTATCATGCCGGTTGACACGTACATTATATTATAATTGTGCTTGCGCGTGTGCTTGTGTCGTCCCGGTTGACACGTACATTATATTATGATTGTGTTTGCGCGTGTGCTTGTATCATGCCGGTTGACACGTACATTATATTATGATTGTGCTTGCGCGTGTGCTTGTGTCGTCCCGGTTGACACGTACATTATATTATGATTGTGTTTGCGCGTGTGCTTGTATCATGCCGGTTGACACGTACATTATATTATGATTGTGCTTGCGCGTGTGCTTGTATCATGCCGGTTCACACGTACATTATATTATAATTGTGCTTGCGCGTGTGCTTGTATCATGCCGGTTGACACGTACATTATATTATGATTGTGTTTGCGCGTGTGCTTGTATCATGCCGGTTCACACGTACATTATATTATGATTGTGCTTGCGCGTGTGCTTGTATCATGCCGGTTCACACGTACATTATATTATGATTGTGTTTGCGCGTGTGCTTGTATCATGCCGGTTGACACGTACATTATATTATAATTGTGCTTGCGCGTGTGCTTGTATCATGCCGGTTGACACGTACATTATATTATGATTGTGCTTGCGCGTGTGCTTGTATCATGCCGGTTCACACGTACATTATATTATAATTGTGCTTGCGCGTGTGCTTGTATCATGCCGGTTGACACGTACATTATATTATGATTGTGCTTGCGCGTGTGCTTGTATCATGCCGGTTGACACGTACATTATATTATGATTGTGTTTGCGCGTGTGCTTGTATCATGCCGGTTGACACGTACATTATATTATGATTGTGCTTGCGCGTGTGCTTGTGTCGTCCCGGTTGACACGTACATTATATTATGATTGTGCTTGCGCGTGTGCTTGTGTCGTCCCGGTTGACACGTACATTATATTATGATTGTGCTTGCGCGTGTGCTTGTATCATGCCGGTTCACACGTACATTATATTATAATTGTGCTTGCGCGTGTGCTTGTATCATGCCGGTTGACACGTACATTATATTATAATTGTGCTTGCGCGTGTGCTTGTATCATGCCGGTTGACACGTACATTATATTATAATTGTGCTTGCGCGTGTGCTTGTATCATGCCGGTTGACACGTACATTATATTATAATTGTGCTTGCGCGTGTGCTTGTATCATGCCGGTTGACACGTACATTATATTATAATTGTGCTTGCGCGTGTGCTTGTGTCATGCCGGTTGACACGTACATTATATTATAATTGTGCTTGCGCGTGTGCTTGTATCATGCCGGTTGACACGTACATTATATTATAATTGTGCTTGCGCGTGTGCTTGTATCATGCCGGTTGACACGTACATTATATTATGATTGTGCTTGCGCGTGTGCTTGTGTCGTCCCGGTTGACACGTACATTATATTATGATTGTGCTTGCGCGTGTGCTTGTGTCGTGCCGATTGACACGTACATTATATTATAATTGTGCTTGCGCGTGTGCTTGTGTCGTCCCGGTTGACACGTACATTATATTATGATTGTGCTTGCGCGTGTGCTTGTGTCGTGCCGATTGACACGTACATTATATTATAATTGTGCTTGCGCGTGTGCTTGTGTCGTCCCGGTTGACACGTACATTATATTATGATTGTGCTTGCGCGTGTGCTTGTGTCGTCCCGGTTGACACGTACATTATATTATGATTGTGCTTGCGCGTGTGCTTGTGTCGTCCCGGTTGACACGTACATTATATTATGATTGTGCTTGCGCGTGTGCTTGTGTCGTGCCGATTGACACGTACATTATATTATAATTGTGCTTGCGCGTGTGCTTGTGTCGTCCCGGTTGACACGTACATTATATTATAATTGTGCTTGCGCGTGTGCTTGTGTCGTCCCGGTTGACACGTACATTATATTATGATTGTGCTTGCGCGTGTGCTTGTGTCGTGCCGATTGACACGTACATTATATTATAATTGTGCTTGCGCGTGTGCTTGTGTCGTCGCGGTTGACACGTACATTATATTATAATTGTGCTTGCGCGTGTGCTTGTGTCGTCGCGGTTGACACGTACATTATATTATGATTGTGCTTGCGCGTGTGCTTGTATCATGCCGGTTGACACGTACATTATATTATGATTGTGCTTGCGCGTGTGCTTGTGTCGTCCCGGTTGACACGTACATTATATTATGATTGTGCTTGCGCGTGTGCTTGTGTCGTGCCGATTGACACGTACATTATATTATAATTGTGCTTGCGCGTGTGCTTGTGTCGTCGCGGTTGACACGTACATTATATTATAATTGTGCTTGCGCGTGTGCTTGTGTCGTCGCGGTTGACACGTACATTATATTATAATTGTGCTTGCGCGTGTGCTTGTGTCGTCGCGGTTGACACGTACATTATATTATAATTGTGCTTGCGCGTGTGCTTGTGTCATGCCGGTTGACACGTACATTATATTATGATTGTGCTTGCGCGTGTGCTTGTATCATGCCGGTTCACACGTACATTATATTATAATTGTGCTTGCGCGTGTGCTTGTATCATGCCGGTTGACACGTACATTATATTATGATTGTGCTTGCGCGTGTGCTTGTGTCATGCCGGTTGACACGTACATTATATTATGATTGTGCTTGCGCGTGTGCTTGTATCATGCCGGTTCACACGTACATTATATTATAATTGTGCTTGTATCGTGCCGGTTCACACGTACATTATATTATGATTATGCTTGTGCGTGTGCTTGTATCATGCCGTTCACACGTACATTATATTATGATTGTGCTTGCGCGTGTGCTTGTGTCATGCCGGTTGACACGTACATTATATTATGATTGTGCTTGCGCGTGTGCTTGTATCATGCCGGTTGACACGTACATTATATTATGATTGTGTTTGCGCGTGTGCTTGTATCATGCCGGTTGACACGTACATTATATTATGATTGTGTTTGCGCGTGTGCTTGTATCATGCCGGTTCACACGTACATTATATTATGATTGTGCTTGCGCGTGTGCTTGTATCATGCCGGTTGACACGTACATTATATTATAATTGTGCTTGCGCGTGTGCTTGTGTCATGCCGGTTGACACGTACATTATATTATGATTGTGTTTGCGCGTGTGCTTGTATCATGCCGGTTGACACGTACATTATATTATGATTGTGATTGCGCGTGTGCTTGTATCATGCCGGTTGACACGTACATTATATTATGATTGTGTTTGCGCGTGTGCTTGTATCATGCCGGTTGACACGTACATTATATTATGATTGTGCTTGCGCGTGTGCTTGTGTCGTCCCGGTTGACACGTACATTATATTATGATTGTGCTTGCGCGTGTGCTTGTGTCGTCCCGGTTGACACGTACATTATATTATGATTGTGCTTGCGCGTGTGCTTGTGTCGTCCCGGTTGACACGTACATTATATTATGATTGTGCTTGCGCGTGTGCTTGTGTCGTCCCGGTTGACACGTACATTATATTATGATTGTGCTTGCGCGTGTGCTTGTGTCGTCCCGGTTGACACGTACATTATATTATGATTGTGCTTGCGCGTGTGCTTGTGTCGTCCCGGTTGACACGTACATTATATTATGATTGTGCTTGCGCGTGTGCTTGTGTCGTCCCGGTTGACACGTACATTATATTATGATTGTGCTTGCGCGTGTGCTTGTATCATGCCGGTTCACACGTGCATTATATTATAATTGTACTTGCGCATGTGCCATGCCGGTTCACACGTGCATTATATTATAATTGTACTTGCGCATGTGCTTGTATCATGCCGGTTCACACGTGCATTATATTATAATTGTGCTTGTATCGTGCCGATTGACACGTACATTATATTATAATTGTGCTTGCGCGTGTGCTTGTGTCGTCGCGGTTGACACGTACATTATATTATTCTTATGCTTGCGCGTGTGCTTGTATCATGCCGGTTCACACGTACATCATATTATGATTGTGTTTGCGCGTGTGCTTGTGTCGTCCCGGTTGACACGTACATTATATTATGATTGTGTTTGCGCGTGTGCTTGTATCATGCCGGTTCACACGTGCATTATATTATAATTGTACTTGCGCATGTGCTTGTATCATGCCGGTTCACACGTGCATTATATTATAATTGTGCTTGTATCGTGCCGATTGACACGTACATTATATTATAATTGTGCTTGCGCGTGTGCTTGTGTCGTCGCGGTTGACACGTACATTATATTATAATTGTGTTTGCGCGTGTGCTTGTATCGTGCCAGTTCACACGTACATTTTATTATAATTGTGCTTGCGTTTATGCTTGCAGCGTAAGTGTGAACCAGACCTTAATGTTAACTTCCTAATAAGGACTTCAAAATGTCACAAAACACATACCTGGACAATTCTGTGTGTTACATGCGCGTGACATACGTGACACTCCAAGGGTTGAGCAGTTGCTCCCGCCATGTTGTGGTGGGGGGTTCGTGCACGTGCGTGTTTTGAACTGCTTGCCAGCGCCACACGTGAGACTACACGCCATATATTCTGACCAATCACTGTAGTTACCATTAACTGTCAATAAAAAATACCATATTTGGGCAAAATTCATTTCCAACTCTTCTAATTATCTGTATATAGATGACAGAATATTTTCTAATTAGCGCCCATGAATCCAAAATTAAGCTGATCTTATTTGAAAATGCTGGCAATTGTTTTTAATTGTACCTACTATTTGCAGAGATACTCTTCATTTTGTAATCTTTCTCCAAGCTACATGAATGTGAAGGTAATTTGATGTCATAGGTAATCTCATTTGCATATTGCAAAAACCTGAATATCTCTGGAACGAGATGAGATATTGACCAACGGAAAACGCCACCCTTCCTCATTTTGAAAGGCTATTCAAATGAGATCAAGTTAATTTTGGATCACTTTAGGAAAACACATAACAAAAGCCATCATAACTCTATCCACATCCCATCTCTCATTTCATTCTTTTCTCCTCTGATTCCCAAAGGAAGCACAATTTTCACCCTGTAGCCTTTTTCTCTTAATTAGTAGGAGTAGAAAAACTTCAGAAAATACAAGACTGTGCATGTCATGTTTGCTTCCCCCAATGTACAATAATTATTGTATTCTGCTTCACAATCCAGTGTGTGGTTTAGCTGGGTCCTCGCGTGCGATCCCTCCCTACATACATGTATATGGTTGTTTCAGGTCCTGTTAAAATTCAGTGTTTTTTTTACTTTAATAACAAGCTGATAGAGCATTTTCTTATTGAGTATCGAAAGTAATTTGGTGATTGCTTTGGTTTTGCATTTGCTTATAATTAGCTTTTCTACATTTGGCTTGCGAGAAATGCTTTGTAATTATCAGCCAATAAGTTCTATTAAAACTAAAACCAAACACAGTCAATGTTGGTTATTAACGATTGCATTTACTTTTCATTGTGGGGCTGGTTCAAGTAAAAGTATTCGTGAATTACTTCAGTTTGTGATTGGCTCATTGTAGTGTTTTTACTTGCTCCTGTGATTGGCTCATTGTAGTGTTTTTACTTGCTCGTGATTGGCTCATTGTAGTGTTTTTACTTGCTCGTGATTGGCTCATTGTGTTTTTACTTGCTCCTGTGATTGGCTCTATAATTACTTTGGTTTTGGTTTTACGACACTCAATTGAAAATTGCTCTATCAAACCAATACATGTACATACTTGGGCAGTAGAATGTGTTGCAGGCTCTTGTCTCATTGGCTGGACCAAGTCGTTGACATGTCTTGCCTCCATACAGTGGCTTGGGGTTGTTGCATTGTCTACTTCTCTGCTGCCTTCCTATTCCGCATGACTTGGTGCACTGGGAGTATTTACCCCAGTTACTGTAGCTTCCATCAGCTGGTTAGAGAAATGATAATATCTATATATATATATATAATTAGGCAAGCCTAAAAGAGGAACTCCCAATTATCTGAACTGACATAACGACCCCCAAAAAATTATAAATGATATAAAGAAAACAAAGATAAAAATACAAAAATAACTGGTAGAATCAAGAGAAATCAGTTCAAAAGGTTTATACTTAAAAAAGAAGGTAACAGAAAATGAAAAAAATTACACTAGACTGGCCAAGGTTTCGATCCTAGCCACCTGGTCTCAACTGTGCACACACAAGTGCAGCACATTTTCAAGCACATCAGGGTTTGTGCACGAGGGAAACCGGAAGTCATCCTATATCTATGGGACCCAGACAATACAGCTCAAAATGAGCCACAGTATTGGCTTACCCAACAATACAAAACATCCTTTAACCTTTAGAATGAGCAGTACAAAAAGAATAGAACTACAGTATAATGGGTCCAATCAGAACACAGGTCTTGAGTAGTACTGTTAGTATTATATACTCATCTACATGTATGGTGCTCTGCTCGCATGGCAGCTCCACTAAAAATTAGCAATTTAAGGATGACTTTAATAATTAATGTTAAAGGAGCACTCTCAATCGAATTGAATTGAAGTTTGTTACAACAAAACTATAAAAATAACAGACTGGGGTAGAAGAGAAATACCATCCCTGTGTGAATGATCTGATATGATTTTCAGACTTTTTCAATAGAGAATGGCAAAGATTAAAGTGGAATACAAAAGCTTATTCTAGTAACTTGATTTCGGTAATGGTGAACCAATTTTTAAAAGCAGTATTGTTTGGGTGCTGGGTTGGTGCACTGGTTAAGCATTCTGCCTCTCACCTCTGTGGCCTAGGTTCGATTGCCGGACACGGCACCATATGTGAGTTGAGTTTGTTGGTATCTGGCCATTACTCCGAGGGTTTTTCTCTGGTTTTCCTCCCTCCGCAAAAAACAACATGCTAAATTCCCATTCGATCTATGGATTAGCCGGGACCTGGCTTTGATCAGCCCCCATGGTTTTTCAGGTCTCATTAGAAATTTAGAGGGTTTTTGTTTTCAGAGTTTTTTTATCCACTCGATTCTTTGCCATACAAGTCATCAACATAATCTCATATTTTCTCCAGTATGCCTGGAAAGCATTACTCTGCCAATCTGAGTAGTAATATTATTGTCAGACCATTTAAACATTTTCCAGGTTAATGGTACATGTACATGTATGTCGATTTTGGTTGTTCTGGTATAGGGGTTTATTAGGGTGCCATGAGGGAGATTCAACATGGTCATGCATGGAAAACATCAATAGGTACATTTGTATAACTTCAAATAGCCAAATGTTTGTTATTTTGTACAGGTGAAGTTAAAACCATAGGGTTATTTTTTTAAATGCTATGTTTGTGTTTGTAGTTCATTGTGATCAATATAAGAGTAGTTACCTGGGCAGGGCTTTGTGTTACATTTCTGTGTCTCAAATGAAGGTCCTATTGAATTACAGTTTGTTCCATTATTCTTAGGGGGAGGATTGGTGCAGGTTCTTGTCCTCTGTTGTACTCCTCCACCACATGAACTAGAACATTCTGTCCACTCTGTCCAACCAGTGTACTTGCCATTCACTGATAATTGATAAACATAAATGTTAATTAACAATCAGGTTTATTGAATATATACATTCATGACTATACATTGTACACTCAAGACTAATTTGCCCATAGCTAATAGTGGGGAATGGTTAGGAAACCAGGAAAACTTCGAAGGGGCTAACAAAGGTGCTGCGATTTAGTTTGGAAGGGGGTAAGACAAAAGATTAAGCAGGGTCGATCATAGCTTATTACTGTCCCCTGAAAGACTGAACCCACACATTTCTATTAGCTGATTGATTAACATATTCCAATTTATCTATTGTGTTTTGTGTATGGTCACTGCTAAAAAAAGCAAACAAAAACCTATAACAAAGAAGATTGCTGGGCCCCTCCATTAACTATAATTTGTCATGTAATTTATATGTACATACATGTACATTTTTAGTGCATTAACAGCATTCTAAGATGGGTTGAAAGAGGTGGTAGGGATAGCTAACGAAATATAACACTGGGGATACAGTTACACATATGAAGTTGTCAAGGGTATGCAGTCCTTACATTTTGTGGAGGAGTGAAGAGGGTACGACTAGCTCTGTCAAAATGAATATGAGGGTCCAAAGGGGAAACTTCCAATGTTTCATATGCAAAGGGGAATACACAGAATCAGATCCTAAAGGATATTAATTATTGCATGCAGGGGGAAAGGGCTGTAATCAATTCTTAACCTAAAATTGTAGTCTCCTCATACTGTATAGTTAAGGCTCCCATTCATATGATTCTTTTCCCTGAGCCTAACAAAATGTATTGTCTGTAAGTTGGGAACATTTTCAAAAATGTTTGATCAGTATATGGTTAATTAAATAAATGGAAAATGAAAATATAATGGAATAAGATGTTAGCTTACCTGGAGGTCTTAAAGCTGGAAAGGGAATAAAACAAAATATAAGAATTAACTTTCACATTATTTAATAATATTACTGCATGACAATCAAAACCATTTCATCAAATTCAGTTTCATTTGTTTGACAATGCCACAAACAGACCAAATCCAATAAAGTTATTTCTGACCTTAATGGCATACCATACGCATGTAATATGTTGTAGTTCAAATTTCATAGATCTCAGTTTTAATAAGAAGTGTTTTTGAACTAGGGAAACTATTTTTGAACTAGGGATATTCTTGAACTAGGTATTTTTTTTGGATTCAATTAGTATATATTTTACCTTAATTAATTGACCCCCCGAGTCAGAACTAACCATGAAAGAATACATTCTAGCAAGCAGTGGACTCATATTTTATGTTCAATGGGGTGTGTCATACAATGTACTGGGTTTGTGCCATAAATTTAGACTGCAGTTTTAGTGAAATTCCAAGCTATTATGTAAATTTTACTGCACATGAATATATAATATGCAAATTTGGACTAGGTTGTGTGGGACTGGGTACTAATAACACTGTAATTAAAATGAGTATGGTGCTTCACATCGATCACCTCTGTGGTTAAGGCTTTGACCAACAGATCCAATGGTTAAAGTATAGTTGATTATATGGTTAAAATGTAGCACTGTAAGGAGACAGGATAGGAGAAGAAAGTGATCAGGGTGAAGGTAGGAAAACAGAAGGGGAGGGTGAATTTATTTTTAGTAAACAAAATTTCCCTAGAACTTTCCCCCAAAAAATTATCATATGAAATTTGAACTGTCTTACAGTACAAAATACATGCATGCAGTCAAAATATCGGCAAAGTAAATTTTTAACTCATTAGAGTTGCTCCAGCATCGGTGTTTAACTAAATTAACTAAATGCAGTAAGTCAATCCAAAAAAATCCCTAGTTAATTTTTTTAACCATTTTCTTTTTTCTTCCTATTTCTTTTTTTTCTTTTTTCTTTCTTTTTTTTTCTTCTGGTGATTTTGGGTTTTAGGGCTAACTCGCTACAGTAAACAACAGAGCAACATAACACTTCTTCAATGATCCTGTGAACTAATTCAAAGCCTAACCCTACATTTTAAAACCCTAACCATCAATAATGGGACTAATTTAGGGTTGTTAGAGCTAAGTCACTAATTTAGGGTTCACAGGTAAACAATGAGTTTTCACTGGCCTGGGGCTAGGGTTCACCTGGTAATAAGGATAATAAGGACTCTAAACCTAGTTAAAAAAATCACTAGTTAGAAAAAAATTCACTAGTTATGAAAAAAATAACTAGTTAGGAAAAAAATAACTAGTTAGAAATAAAAATGAACTGAAAACAAAAATTAACTGCAACATATACATCAATCATCAATCAACTTTTCTAACTCTAACTGTTGTTCAGGGTTGTTTTGCAATCTACATTTGTATAGGAAGACAAAGATGTATTGTCTTTCCTTTAAGGTCTCGATAAAGGTTCAAAATGGAAAAGTTTCGAAAATGCGTTTTTTCGCAATATTGTCTTCAGATCCAGGGGAGATGTTGACACCGTTGGTCTTGCGGTTACACTAATTTAGGTGATGTCAACTAAATAGTTAACTAATTTAGTTAAATTTATCTAAACCATCAAATTCGACATATACAGTACACTGTACTTGTACATGCATGTACACTACATTTTATTTTAATTGCTCTATTTATAATTATTAAAGTGAAAACTTACAGTTTCAAGGGATTTTTACAAACTAAAATTAGAAGAAATATATGCTTACATTTTAAATGGTGTTTTAATTAAATAATGACTGAATTCCACATTGTAAACTTACTTGGTCCTGGTGTTGTGGCCGGTCCTGAAGTTGTAGAGGGTGTTGTTGGTTCTGGTGTTGTCACTGGTGGTGAAGTAGGTGCAGTCGTCCCCGGAGGGAGTGTTGGTGTTGTTAAAGTTATCGGTGGCTGAGTCGTAACTGGCAGTGGACACGGCGGGGGACAATTTGGTGGCTGCACACATGGTCCACAAGGATTTGGGGTAGTGGGTGGTTCAGGTGGTGGGGTAGTTTGAGTGATTATTGTAGTAGTAGGAGGGTAGGTTGGTCTTGTGGTGGTTGTAGGAGGCTGAGTTTGGGTTATGGTCACAGTTGTTGGATTGCTAGTTGCTGTTGTCCCTGGCGGGGCTGTCGTGGGTGTGAATGGTCCTACACATGACACTCCAAATTGAGGCGAAGGAACACCTAACAATAACAAATCGTTGCATATTATTAATAGCAATCCCTTGCCCTTGCCTTGGGCTTGGGAAATATTAACATTCACCTCAAGAACGTTTTCACACCAGTTCCACAGGGAATTCTCGAATATTTCACCCTACTACAGAAGTGAATTAAAGTACGGTAATTTGTGCTACTCACTTTTTCGTTTTAGTAAGAAAAAACCACGCTGAAAAGTGAAGAAAATCGAAACGCCCGCCACGTTTAATAGACGCCATGTTTGTTTTCAGAGGAAAACCGCTGGCTCGAGGTTCCTTGGATGCATGTAATAGAATCATTTCCGGTCCGTTCGAGCCGCAGTAAGTTCCAGTCAGTTTCAATCTATCAAAAATAGTTTATTTTCAACGCAAGTTTTCGTACTCTGGAGCTGTATTTATTCGGTACCTAGAGGGTGCAAGTAGAAATAACAAAATATTCCGTCATGAAAGATAGAGTAGCACAATAGTAGAGACATTGAGCCATGTGGGACGGCCGGACTTACCAGCACTGGTAGCTCGCGGAACGCATGCGCACGCCAGTTGCTTTATCTGCTGTGCGTTCAGCGCTGCTGTGTAAATGTAGATCTCATCCACATAACCGATGACATAGCGTTTGTCCTTGTGGCTTCCAATTCCCGCGTGGCCACCCCAGTCTTGTGCTAGGATACCGGATCCCTTAGTTTGATTTATCATGTGGGTGTTGACATACAGCCTCGCGACGCCTGAAAATAACGGAATATGGAATTCGTTATCGTTAAACTTTCGTTTAAAAAGACACCCATGGACCCTTCAGTCACCCTGATCGCTTAAAGTGCCTATAACCCCAAAAAATATTTTTTTTGAATTGAAACTTTAAACCATTATTTAGAACTTAAGGCAAAAATAGGAGGCTAAAACTCAACAGTATTTTTTTTACGGCGTTTCAAAGTTGAGAACCAGAACATGTGGCCGTCAGTTTTCAATTCCCTTTGGGAGCCTGGAGACCAGTGGCCTGTGACGTGTATGTAGTCAGGCGTTCGTTCAATCCCATACAAACGTCTCTTATTTCTGCGACTCTTGCAAGCTCACCACATGATAAATATCCAATGAAATATCACCAAACTTGGTAAATTTACTAATTTCGTTGTGCTCTTTCTTGTGATGGAGTTTATTTCCTATTGATTAGACTATAATAGGACGTTTTTCCTTTTTGAATTCTTTTTCTTATTCAGATTTTCCAACTCCTTTGAGAATACCAAGACAATAGTCTAAATTAAAGGAACAAAAGAAACCGTGCAAAGGATTTTGGTAGTTGTAGTAAAATGCGCCCGATTGACATCATAATTCCAGGCCCTCACCAAGACTCGCGCTGACTTCCAACTGGAAACAGGAAGCCCAAAACGGATGTTTTCGCTAACTTTGACGCCAGTAAAATCGTCAAAGTTTAGTTTTTTCACTTTTATTTTTTCGAATTCTTTGTCAGGGCGCTATACAGAATAGACGTCAAAAATATTTTTTGGGGGGTTATTGGCACTTTAAGAGAGGTGGTTACTAACGAAAGGTTTCAAACGTAGTGATTTGACCATAGTTAATAGAGTGGAATGGTTATGAAACCCGGCAAACTTCAAAGGGGCTAACAAATGCGCTGTGATTTATGTTGGAAGGGGGCAAGACAAAATATTGTGCAGGGTCATAGTTCATTAGCGTCCCCTGAACGACTGAACTCACACGTTTCTATTGGCTGATTGATTAACACATTGGAATTTCTATTGTGTTTTGTGCAGGGTAGTGGTTGAAAAAAGCTAACAAAGACATATAACAAAGAAAGTCGCTGGGTTTCATAACCATTCCACTCTATTAACTATGATTTGACTGAGGAATAAAACTAAACAGGATTTTAGAAACATGGTCAGTTATAAAGAGGTTTCAAATGTAGTGATTTGACTTAGGAACAAACCTATAAGATTTCAAGAAACATGGTCGATCGCTTAAGTGAGTTGGTTGCTCAGTTCGCTCAGAGCGGTTCCACTGTAATCGTGGATGATGAAGGGTTATGCTTTTGAACTTAGAGATTGATTAAATGAAACACAGTTCGAGAAAGAGGACTCAAAACTTTAATCCAAGTTTACGGGAAACATTGGGGTCATCGAAGAAGAGTTCTAATTTTAAAAATTAATGGCAACTCTTAGGATCCAGAATCCATGCATCTCGCTTATCGGCTCGTGTTTTCAAACTTTTTCTCGTGATTTTAAACTTTTTCTCGACTTCTCTCAAAATCGTGTTTATAAAAGAAAACAATGCTTAAATGTTTTAAATTAAGAATGTGAATGCCTCACCGTCAGTCATGTCGTAAGTTCCAACAAGCTGTGTCCATTTGCCTTGAGGCACAACAGGCTTGTTCGTGGTCACATCAAACACAACAGACCCCTTGACGTTGCGATGGAACCATCTCACTGTACCATCAATGACCTCAAAATGATAATTCCCTTGGTTTTGCCCTAACGCGACAGTATCAAACAACGACTGCCTTCCTGAAATGGATGTCAGTTTCACCCACAGAGCAACCGTCACCGCCTTGATTGGCTTTGGTGAAAACGTTATCCCATTGAAAGTTAGGTTTCCTTTGGCGAATAATCCCACAGTTCCACATCCATATTCCTGTGGTTGAATTTCCACGTTACTTATGACAGCATTGTTACCCTTTCCAGATGTGTCTCGAATTGTTGTCTTGTTGTGGTTGTCGAAGTTTATATGCACCGCAAGATTCTCCGGCAGTGGTAAACGTCCTGGTCCCAATGGCTGTGCAACTGTTGTTGTCCACGGGTTTGGTAGAATCGTGGGTTTTGGTGTTGCGGGGATCTGCTGTCTGTAATTCTCCGGTGGGCAACCGAGGTGTTGGTATGGCTCGCCTGAAGATTTAGCAAATTGAAAAGATCAGCTTCAAACTTCAATTAGTACAAGGATGGTATACAACGCATTTTAAGTGGAAATACACAAACTACAGTTTTCAAAGGTATTTCACGACATAACAATAATATAAATAAAATATTAATAACAATAACAGAATAAGTGTCTAGTATATGAAATTAAAATTTAGAAAATGCCTACAACGTGTGGATTACGGCGCCTCAACACTCTTCCTAAACTGAACCCGACGACAAATGACAACAATACCCATAACGTCAGTCTAATAATAATAATAATAATAATAATAATAATAATAATAGCATTTATTTAAACACGGTATTGGCGATACTGCAGCATTCAGAGCTGATGTGGCAGTCTAATAAGAAATGTTAACAAGGAGTACAACTTATTTAACAGCTTCGAGCTTGTGGTTTCTATCGGCAGATAGATGGCGATATGAACAGTCCCGTGTCAACTATCTAATGCATTAGCATAACCAAGCCACCGTTCTATCAACTTAGCGATCGGAAAAACTATGGAAAACTCGCAAAAATATTATTTTGTAAGTTATTTTTGCGCGCGCTAAACAGTGCACGCGCAGCCGACTATCGATCGATCTGACGGCACCTGGCTAGCCAATCAGATGGCGAGTTTGCTAATAGACGGCGGCTGGGTTATGCTAATTCTGTTTAATCTTACCTAGGTTTCGCAGCGTATTCATGAATACTGATATGCCTGCCACTTTTTGAGTTTCGTCTACGTTATCTCGCAGTAGAGATAGTGGATCGGCGACGAGATTGCGGAAGAAAATGACAAAGAATATTGCAAGTGCTTTTGGTCCCGATGGGTGCAAAGAACTGACTTCAGGTCTGCAAATAAATATTGAAGGTCATGTAGATCAGTAGAGCTGTATTTTAACTATTGTCACACCCGAGGGGGAGGGGTGGGGAGAGTGCGATCTATAGGAAAGGAGGTACTCCAAGGAATGGTCTTACGGTGCGAGGGGCTACTCGAATGGAGACGTTCCATTCTTCGCTTGAAGCATAACGAAAACTGATGTCTTAAAAATTGTATTGTATATTTAAGAACCATAAATCGAAATTGCATTGATAGATAGATAGATAGATAGATAGATAGACAGATAGATTGATAGATAGATAGATAGATATCGTTTAGAAAGGTATATGTTATTTTGGAGTAGTACATTGTAATTGCGATTGTAAATTTCGTTATCCTTACTTGATAGTGTAGGCTATTCATGTGATGTGTCGTTGATCAGCAAATGTAAATAGCGCAATATAAGTCATTAAGTTATTATTATTTATATCATAAAGAAACAGTATTACAAGGTTTCGCCAATCGTATCAATCCCATTTTAACAGTAGAGGAGTACATATTCCACTCGAGATATTTGAAAAGGTTCCTTTTTTACATTAAAATGAAACTAATTTAGGGCCAAGGAAGTCCCTCGTTAGAGCCTCTTGGATATACCACTCACACAGTTTTAAAAACAATGATAGTTAACAGAAATCCTATGGTAAACTCACCTTGCCTCACTGAAGTGTACTCCAGTGAAATCTGGATGCGATTTGTAGATCTCTCTTATCTGTCAAAAAAACGTCCACATTAGTTAACATACTTTATTAATATATGGCAACACACCCTCGAGGTCAAATTGGCTATTACTCGATCGGGATTTGACAGTACGAACCGTTACCATGGAAACGGTCTGCGATCTGCATATTTTGCAACAGTTGCGATTTCAAGTCGATATTCCCCGTATGTGCTTAGATAGGCGTCTAACTATCCTTACTCCCTTTTTAAGCCGACAACTGTTTCAAAAGGGTTGTCCCGGACAAACGACATTCCCAGCCCGAAATGCATTGTGGTTATAACTGTGCAGCTGTGCGAAACGGATAAACTAACAGTGTAATTCGAAGATCGATTCGCAGGAGATCATTATTATTCGTCTGAAAGATTTTGAACCAAAAACAACTGAATTCACCAGACTTTCAGCTACTACCACAATCCATTTCGGCCTGGGAATGTCGCTTGGCGTTTGCCAAGTTTTTTTAAATAGCTGTCTACATAAGAACGTTTTGTGACGAAAAAAGGTCTCATGAAAATTAAAGAGCGGTTTTCGATTAAGTGTCGAAAACTATAATAATTATCCCTGGTTGTGATTACTTTTCCTCGTGATTGGTTCAAGTAAAACTAATCACGAATTACTTCAGTTCGTGATTGGTTCATTAATGTTTTTACTTGCTCGTGATTGGCTCACTGGTTTTGGATCTAAGGGGCCCTTTTAAGATAAATTCCGACTAAGCGACACGGCGTTGAAACAGCGACATGAAGAACACTGAAATAACGACGAACGTCTGAAATTGCGAGAGCGACAGAGAGAAATCAGAAAACAATAAACGAAATTCCGACAGTGACACGACCACCTTCCGAGACTGCGACACGACTAGTTTTGAAACTCAGACAGGGGACATGGATACCCCCACCCCTCCCTCAAAGGGCCTCCTCTAAGTGACTTAAGAAAAGCGTACTTATTAAGACGTCAACATATTAAGGTGATTATTCATTGCTCCTCTTTGATCGAGTCACAGTTAAATATATTATATGAAAAGACCAGTTTATGAAAAACTCCTATGATATCGTAGACCTATTTTAGACGCCGCTCCAATCATTAATTAATCAAAAGAAGCCGCCTAATGATCTTTTTTTCGATTGCATTCGGTCAAGAGAGCAAAGGTAAGAGAGGGAATCTTGTAGTGTGCGGTGTGCGATAATACTGTATAATAAAATCTATTGCAGCTGAAGCAAAGTGTGCGAGCGCGCGACAACAATCTGATAGCGCGAAAGGGCGCGAAAATATTTTGCCGGCATGAGATTGTCGTGTGCTCACGCACTTCTCAGCTGCTTCCGGTTTCTTAAAATAGACTTTATTAAACGTTATCAGCGCACAGCGCACAAGCACACAGCGCACATGCAAGCGCACGTACTGGAGTTATGCTCTCTTGATTCGGCAACTGAGTGGCGCGGCGACCTGTAACTGGCCTTAGGTTATTTTTAGGAAATTCATCATTCTTACCGCTTTCTTTATCTTGTTCTCCAGTTGTAAGTAATAGATCCCAAACCGCTTCTTAAGCTGAGGATAGTAAACTTGACCCAGCAGAACAGTCACACAGACCTCTTTAACAGCACCTTGTAAAGAAAGGGTACAAATGAAGTCAAAGTCAAAAACCTTCGGCACTTCATCTAGTACTAAACAAACATTTAGACAATAGATTATTATCACAGAAAAAACTAGACCAGAGTGTCCTCTTCCACGATATGTAAATCCGTAATTTCTAGTAAATTTCCACAATATTTCCATGACAATTTCCATAGTTTCAAAATCTATGGAACTTTAAATTTCCAACTTTTTCCTGTCATATTTCCATGGTACTACTATGGAAATGTGCCAGTTTTTCGTTTTAGGTTAGAAAAAAACGAGCATCAACAGCAAAAACAAGTCTTAAAGGAACAAAGATGTAGTGTTGTGTTTGAAACACACGTGTGTCAATATTAAAATGTGTGCATGTGTTCATTAAAACGACCAGAGAGTTCAAGAAGCGGCTGATTGTTTTTCCTAGATGACCCTCGAAGCCTGTTCCAATTTTCAGTTTTCTTTATTTTACACTATTCATTTAATTATATTACAGTCGATTCAGGTATCATTAAATAATGGAATAACTAGTTATTTTTAAACATACTAATGTAGATGAAGGTGTGCAGTGGTTAAAGGTTCCAGCAGCATAACGACGAAATAAATCAGAGACGGAATAATATATCATACATTACATGTGTCCTTCTAAGTTAGGTTCAGAGGCTCAAACTGAAATAAAATGTGAAGAGGCGAGAAAGAGAGAGAGATAGAAGAGGAGAGAGAAGCCTCTTGTGTTACCTGTTGAGAATCTCACTTCCATGCGCTGAGTTTCAAGTCAATAAAACACGTCAAACCGGTTTTTCTGGGCCATTGGTAAGCCTATGGAAATTACCGTTACATTCAGTACTCACGGTTGCGCTTGGTAATGAGTAGATTATCCAATCAGGGTCGAGGTTCAAATTCTGAACCTAATGTTCGCATGGAAGTGAGATTATCAACGTATAACACCAGAGACTCTTCTTTTATTGTTCTCTTCTCTCTCGCCCCTTCTCCTTTTTTAATTTTAATTTTTTATTTTTTATTTTTTATTTAATAGCTTAACTCAGGCTGAGAAACAGACTCTAGGTCCAAACAAGCTCAGCTATTTCTTTGAGCCTCTGGAACTCAGGTTAAGTTAGATTGTGCGTCCTTCAAAATTACTCTAATACGCTTATTAAAATAAAAATAAACTACAAATAAAAATAAAACGTACTGGCAGGAAGAGTGACGGGTGATGATGGTTGCGTGATGACTTGCGTTGGAGGACTTGACGTTACTGGAGGCTGTCCAGGACAGCCCTGGAAGTTAGGACCCCTTGCCGCTGTTTTGTTGTCGGGGCAGCACCCATGTACTCTTAGTACACAAATGATCAAGGCGGGTGGGTGCGTGGGTTGAGTTGTGGGTGGTTGTACTGTGGATAAGGCTACATGGAAAGCAAAACGAAATAAGGATTAAAATAATATTCAAAAGCCGAAGCACACAGAAGTTGCTAAACATCCGGTGATGATGGGTACCGGATGGACTATGATTTCTTTGGAATTGAGAATATAACATAATATAATATAATATAACATTGTAGAAAAGAAAACTGGTAGAGAGAGAGAGAGAGAGGACCCTAGAGTGTTACGAAATCATCCCTGGATTCGTACGCCTCTTACCTTGGCACTGGAATTGTTTTAATACTGTAATTTCACTAAACGTTTCTCAATTTCACTCAAGTGGGTTCTCCCACTTTCAATTTTGGGGCATAGTCACTTGGCTTGAAAATGTTTGGCTTTCAAACAATCCCCAGGGTCCGGTTGTTCAAAGGGTGGATAACGCTATCCACCAGATAAGTATTAACCAAACTAGCTTATTTTATCCACCAGATAAATCTTTATCCACCAGATAAGTATTAACCAAACTAGCTTATTTTATCCACCAGATAAATCTCTATCCACCAGATAAGTATTAACCAAACTAGCTTATTTTATCCACCAGATAAATCTCTATCCACCAGATAAGTATTAACCAAACTAGCTTATTTTATCCACTGGATAGGGATTTCTCCGGTGGATAGCGTTATCCACCCTTTGAACAACTGGAGCCAGTAGATTAGTGTATGTGCATACTTTGTGTATAGGTGTCCCGACCGAAACATTTAAATATATTATTGTAAACTGGCTACCTGCCATTTTTAGCCCTCTAATCGTTTTTATCATACTATTTCTGTAAATCTTTTTATATTAATTTTTGGGATAAAAATAAAAGTTGTTGTTGTTGAGCAGATAGTTTTAAATAACGAATATGTTGTGGCCATTTTGGTGGAGCTAGCAAGTGAGGATAACACTGTACCAGCAATCTTTTGTTAACGTCAACCAACATAGCGGCGATGACAAGCTGCCCTCAGCCAATTAGAATACAGAATGTATTATTATAACGACACAAAACACAAAAGTACCTTGACAATTTGGCTGTCGTTCCTTCAGTCTCGTTCCTAAGATCTCTTTTCCGAAGTCCTGTTCCACGCACCAGCACACCGTTGTTCCAATTCCTGGGTATGTATAGCACTGCACCGAGCTAAAGCGTCCATCGGACAAGCATTCTGGTATAAACATATCCAAAGCTCCAGTTTTTGCCTTGTTTTGTTGCTTAACGCATTCTGACTGCGGCGTTACCATCGCTGGCTGTACAGGTACACTAATGATAGGTGTTGTGGGACACCCCTCGTTATTTGGGCCCTTGGCAGACGTGACGTTGTCGTTACAGCAGCCATAAGGTGTTGCCTTACAAGTAGGAGCTGAAGCAAGAGGCTGGGCTTGCTGATCTGTAACACATGTAAAAAAGCGACATTATTTAACGTAAGTGACTTTATTTAAGTGTAAATGTATTTAGCTTTGCAACTAATTGGGGACACTAGTCCTATGGTTTTACGTCCTCATCCGAGAATACGCGAAGGTCTAACCGTTTACTGTATTATGTAAAGACAGCACCTTCTACTCAGTTATTTTAAGACCCTGAGTGTTGGTCGGGCCAGAGTTTGAACCCGCGACCTCCCGCACATCATACCGATGCGTAAAAACGCTTTTGTGCGGCAAACGTCAGGCCAGGGGCACACCACGGCAAAACGTCACGCGCATGCGTTTTGACGAGCCAGCGCGCGCGTCCGCTCCAGTTTCCCACCGAAACTAAAACAAAACAGAAGCTATCATCCGTGTTTTTAGTTTTACGTACGTACCCGTGGAAAAGAAGAAAACTACTTAAAAGCTAAGCCTACGACTTCAACAGGTTTAAGTTTTCTTAATTTGTAATTCACTGTGAGTTTACTAAGTTATAAAATTATTTACAAAAAACGTTTAAGACCTCGGAAACTTGTATTTGAAACCGGCCAGAGCCTTCATTCTCTCGGCCAGCGTAGCATAACGTACGTTTTGCCGCGGTGTGGTCCAGGGGTAAATTCAAAACGTTTACACGAGTTACAAGTTTACCCATTATTTCAATGCCGGAAAACAATGACCGGACTTGTAAAATACACGTGTAAAAGTGTTTTTGAATTGGCCCCATAACGATTCATATTTACTTCTTTCATAGATCATAAAAATAAGTTAATTTAAGAAGCGTGTTATTACCACAAGTTGGTACAGATCCGTCGTGCACTCTCGTGTCCTTGATCTCCTGGCCGGTTTTATCCACACACCAGCACTGTTTGCCATAACCGCTGTTGTTAAAACACTGTACTGGCACGAAATTACCTTGTTCGTCGCAGTTTGGTACATAGACATTTGTGGCGTATGGAGAATCGGCGATTTTGCGCTCGCGCTCACACTGGGTTGCTTGTCGTGCAAAAGAAGAATGATCAAAATTACTTTAAACTTCTTTAAACTCTAAATTACCGGGGTATATCAGAAGTCTTCTGTATTCATTGTTGGACGGCAATCTGCCAAATGGGCTTTACAGTCTGGTTCACCCTAACGGCGCAAGCAAATGCACAAGCAACATACACAAACGCAGTAATGCTTTGATCATTAACAGCGCTTCTTTGTATCTCACGATTACGGTACTGCGCCTGCGTACGTTACTTGTGCTGATGCTTGAGTCACTAATGTGAACCAGGCGCAACACATTATAAGACATATAGGTGTACTATAGCCTCGTAATATTAATTAGGGTTACTTTACATTGTTTCAATTCACAACTCTGCTGATTCTATCTTCGTGCTTAAAGTGTCACTTCGACGACATTCGACGATTTCGTTTGACATTTTTTAATCTTCCAAAATGGAATATTTGCTAGCGAATAGGATTTGTATGTTTTTCCTCAGGGTTATTCTATTTCTGATCAGTCTGCTATTTACGTATGTATCTGTTCTTACTTTCATTAAACATTTCTTGTATTTGCTTTTTGAAGGGACAGAGAGTTTTTATTTGATTGTAGCGTATTGCTTTTTGAGTAGGAAGTCAGTTCCACTTAAGCGGTAATTATTTCACAACAAAGGACCAAATTAAACTATGAATTTTGCGGAGTTTACCGTCAAAATCACGTCCGCCATTTATACTGATACGTGTTCCAAATATATAGTTCGCGATTTTCGTCCAGCAGTTTGCTGCCTTGCAATAAACGTATGTAAGCGCCAGGCTAAGTTTAGGGTAATGATTAAAAAGTACCAAGAAACAGTCAAATTTCAAAAAATAACTTTAGGAAAATCATTTGATAGTAATTTTTGCATAATTGTGGGTACCTACTTCCAGTTACAACAAGATACATATCTAGCCTCACTTCCATGCAACCGGAAGTAGTAAATTTGAACTTGCATAATATTGGTTTACTTCTGGTTGCACGAAAGCGAGGCTAGAGATGTATTTTGATGTAACCGGAATTAGGAACCCAGGATTATGCAAAGAACCTCTGTATGTTTGAAAACTTACTTTTTTCGGTACAGTCTGGTTTGTTCCCTCCATATGCTCTCGTTCCTTTCTTCTCTTGGCCATTCTCGTTCACACACCAGCACTGTTTGCCAAACCCTTCTTGTTCAAAGCATTGAACATTAGCATAGCCACCGTCAGCTGCACAGTCAGGAACGAAGGTATCGCGCATGTTTTGCGCCATCGTACGCTCGATTCGACAAGCAGTTTCTGAGGTAAAAGAAGTCGTACAAATTAACTGTTAAAAACACGATAATGATATCTCAGCTGGTCACATAGAAGAGATAGACCTAAGGGTTAATGTAGAATAACTAGAAAAACAGCAAGAACCGTTTACGACAATCCTGTCGAAAGGTACGTTGGATCTGCAGCGAGAACTGATCAGCCAAAGTAATGAAAATAGAAAAAGTCCAAGGACTACAATAAAGCTGATCGAACAACTTCTATATTAATAAGTACACCTAAAGGTTGTGCGGAGATAATACATACTGATAGGAAATAGTTAATAGGGCATAATACATCAATAGGACACTGGACATGCCAAGACGAGAATGGATTGTGGTTATTACTGTGCAAATAATCGGAACAGACAAACTACGATGTGATTCGAAAATGGATTTGAAGAAATCATTGATCAATATTTGTCTTACAATTTTCTATCCAAAAACACCAGACACGATGTCACAACACCAACGTATTTCGGTCTTTAATGTCACGTGTCCTATTTACTGCGTCATGTGTACTTTTTTTGTGACAACCTTTGAAATAGGTGTATACCTCCTTTTTACAACTGCTCAGTTTCTCGTGTTCTGATTGGCTTATTGCCATTGGAAATAAGAGAACATACCACGGATTGCGTCATTGCTCGCGCCACGAATTACATGATAACGCGCGCTAGAATCACTTTCCCCTCACAATTTCCATCGTTTTCTAGGCTCTTCCGTTTGACAATTTCTCGTTTTGTTGTTGTAAAAAAAATATTACTATACTGTGGTATGTCCTCTTATTTACCACGTGTTTCGCCATCTCATGGTTAATTTATTGTGGATTTCACGAGGCGGTAGCCTAGCTAATCCACAACAATGTTGACCATGCGATGACGCAAAAAGTGGTAAATAAGAAACATACCACGGTTAACTATCGTACATTTGTTTAATTAAACGAGTAATTATCTAACTTCTCAGAGCTAATACATTTTGCTGTTTGAGCGCAGAGAGGAGCAGCAGGTTCTCTTCTCTGTGGGAAAGTCCTGCACTTACTTTTAGTCTGATCATCATCAGGGACACTAGCTTGTGACGTGTTTGTAGTGGCCGACGTTGATGCTGGTGCTGCCGCGGGGTACGGAGAATTCGACTGCGCTGGGTAGGGATACGCATAAGACGAAGGAGCAGGAGAAGGCGAAGGAGCAGGAGCTGGCGCAGGGGCATTGGAGTTGTATGATGCCGGGGATGAAGCCGCCGGTGCGGGAGAGGGAGCAGGAGCGGCTGCGGGATACTGGTATGGAGCGTACGATGGAGATTGTGCAGGAGGTAGATCCGGTGCCGGAGAAGGAGAGGGATCTGGAGCTGGAGCTGGAGCTGGAGCCGGAGCTGAATCTGGAGCTGGAGCTGGAGCTGGAACTGAATCTGGAGCTGAATCTGGAGCTGAATCTGGAGCTGAAGCTGGAGCTGGAGCTGGAGCTGGAGCTGAATCTGGAGCTGGAGCTGGAGCTGAATCTGGAGCTGAAGCTGGAGCTGGAGCTGGAGCTGGAGCTGGAGCTGGAGCTGAATCTGGAGCTGAAGCTGGAGCTGGAGCTGGAGCTGGAGCTGGAGCTGGAGCTAAAGCTGAAGCTGAAGCTGGAGCTGGAGCTGAAGCTGAAGCTGGTGGATTATAAGGCGAATAGGCCGGCGCTGGTGCTGGTGCTGGACTAGGGGAAGCTGCCGGCGCAGAGTATGAATACCCCGCTGACTGCTGATCTGTAGCAGTACTCAAACTGTTTGCACTGTCACTACCGTATGGATATTCAGTGCTCTTATTCTGAGGCGCTGAGGTTTCAGCAGATGCTGCTTGCGTCGTTTCACCGGGATTAATTTGTGCTGTGTTTGTGTATGCAGTTTGGTCATATGTCCGTCCTGATTCCTTCGGTACCTCTTGCTGATTCTGCTGAGCTGTGTCCTGTGATTGCGCAATACTGGTTGATCCTGTAGTGCCACTTTTGTCCTCATGCATTGACACAGAAACAACATAATAATCACGGTTATCGTTTTGTCCCGTTGCAGTAATGTCATTATGTTCTGCGCCTTGCGCAACACTTTGAGAGCCAGTAGCTTCATTCCCAGTAGGTGCAGAATAACTTTGAGTATTTGGAGTATAACTTGCAGCTTGTTGCTGATTTCCTTGAGAATAACTCGTAGTATCGTTCTGCTGTTGGCTGTTCTGATAATAACGTGCGTTGTTTCCCTGCGATTGACTTGCAGTATTTCCCTGTTGTTGACTTCCAGTTGCTGTCACTTGACTGGAGTTTGTGCTAGTTGCTTGTGTCCCATATAGATCATTGCTTGCAGCTGCTGGCGCATTGTAAGCAGTTCCACTAGATGCTCCGTACCCTTGAGATATCGCACTCCCAGCAGCCGAGATGGCCGTATTACTAGTCTGGGCATACGGTGTATTAGAGGCCGAGTTGCTGACTGGAGAACTACTCCGAGAGTCCGCAACACTCGAGTTTTGTGCTGGATATCCATTATAATAGCCATTTCTATAACTATTACTCGTAGCTTGACTGTTATAAGAAGAAGCTTGCCCTGTTGTGTTCTCTGTATTGTACCCATACTGATTATTAGTGGCAGTATTAGCTCCATACTGAGTATTCGTAGTAGATCCTTGATTGGCATTGTCGCTATATTGGGTATTTGCTGTAGTGTTTGTCCCATACTGACTATTAGCTCCAGTGTTGCTTCCATATTGATTAGCAGCAGTAGCTACATTGCTCCTATATTGGCTATTAGCCGCATTATTAGATCCGTATTGATAATTGTTTCCATAGTACGAGTTCCTCGTCTGCGGGTAAGATCTATAGTCCAGTGAATCTGATCTCTGGTTTCTCTCATGAGTTACTTCACTCTCGGGTATATAGGAATACTCGACGGGACTCATATCTACAGTAAACGTTCTATGCTCTGTAAGTTAAACAATATCGAATCAGCAGTTAATAATTATAGTATGTCATTCATCATATTTACGATCACATAAATAATCGCAGCACATTAAAAATATATAAAAACCTACGAAAATATTTGAGATACTAGAGCTGTTACTTAAGCGATTCTATAAATCAATATTAAATGTAACTGAACCTCAAAGTTAGTCCTACCCACGACACTGCATCTAGTCAGAATAAAATGCTTGAGAAATGCTATTTATAGGGCTAACTATCGGTTCAACAAGCTAACAGTACAACGCCCGTGTTATTTTGTGTTGACTTAGCTAGATCTTATATTTACACTGATTAGAGTGGATGTCGTATGGGCGGGAAAGTAAAGGAAATGACTTTCTCGTTGTTTTTGTCTTTCTCGCGCATCCACACATTACAGAGTTACTGTACGGCTGCAGTTTTATTATAACGTACCTTTTTTGTATCTAATTATTGTAAATTATCTATATTTCCATTTGTAATTTATGTCACCGTTGTTGTTCGTAGTACAGTAGACTCGGTTATCTCGAAAACCCGCTATCTCGAACAAGTTGTGATATCCATTTGTTTTATTTTGTCACTGTTTTACTGTAAAATTTACCCCGCTAACTCGAACTATTTTTCGTTTCCCTTGGGAGTTCGAGATAGCGGGGTCCTACTGTATATATCAAATGTACGAAGGTATTAGTTCACTGGTTGATCGAATGGCTATGCAGTATAGTTTTCTTGGCAATGTTTGTGTAATTTTGCTTTATTATTTTATGCCAATTTTCACTGGAAAAACTAGAACTCTTCCATGGGAAGGAAATGCCTTGGAAATTAGAGTTTCCTGCAATTTATATTTCCATGGTATTCCCAACGTATTTCCATCCGTTGGAGTGTGCAAAACCATCATGGAAATCAAATTCCAACTATTTACCAACAAATTTTGAACAAACTTCCATCCCATCATGGAAGATATCCAGTTTTTCCAGTCTTTACATGAAATTGTTTATTTATTCGTAAAGGCATCAAAGCGAGGCTAGTAGCCCCAGCTTAAAATCTAGAGTCGATGGCTGAAAATAACGTTCATTTCCTTATGACACAAAAGAACACAACAGTGCGGTACGACGGAAACTACGACATTTCTCACCGACTCCAATGTTGCGATCTCTGGGACAACCGGCCTCGCTCTGATGCCATTGTTACCAGACTTCTTACCGCGCGGACATGAGATATGAATAAGGTGGATACGCTGCTGCATAGTTCTGTAAATTACGCATTTTCTCACCTGGTGCGTCGAACTTTTTGACATCATCAAACATGACCACACGATCGCGTTTTCCACGGTTGACCTTCTTCGGTCTTAGCCTCGGAGGCTCATAACCTAGTGGTAAAATAAAACAGTTCAATTACAGCTCTTGTTGCTTTAATGGTTCGTATAGCTAACAGGGACGTAACTAACCTATAGGCTGCCCGTAGCGTCCGGGCCTACACATTTTCAAACAACTTGTCTTATATTTTTAAAATGTGCAAAAGAAAAACATCATGACCAGAAAGTGAAGGAGGAACCATTCGCGAGGGTATAAATTTAAGAAATTTCCAGAGTGAGCATATCTCCGTGCCGGTTTTGCCACTTTCACAAACTCGCTGGCTACGTCCCTTGCGAATCAATTAGAAGCATACTTAATGCCACAGCAGGGACTAGTTTATCGTATTAGAATATAATTAACGTTAAGCCTGTTGAAACTAGAACAGTGAGCCTGTTAACAGTTTCAAACATTTACTTCGGTCTCCGTTTTGTGCATATAACTCGTAAAGTTTCGATATGTTATATTAATAAACTTTGTTTCCGAAAGCTGAAGCCAGGCATTACTTTGCGATCGTGGATTTGAATTTGATTCAACCCAGAATTATTAATCTTCCTAGCTTTGATTGCAAATACATCTTTGGCTTAGGGCACTTGAACCGAGTGTTCTAATAGGCCAGTTTAAATCGAACGCATTGTCATTAGTTCTAAGGACACATACTGGCCCTACTCAGGGAAAACTATCAGTTATATTTCACAATGCTTACAAATGGCCCCCACCCGACCACCAGCTAGCAGCTTACTAGCGAACCTTCTTTTTCTATCAATCAGAACAAGTATAAATCCAGTCTAAACCGGCTGCATAAATGGAAAGCTCCTTTAGTTACAGCGATTGACTGATAACTGTAAATTTTTGTTGTACATACATCCAACGGAATTCTCGAAGTACTGTTGTTTATAGCCAAGAAGCAAATTACCTGTTTTGTACATGGAGCTTGCCCACTCCCCACCGCATTTAGTGTCATTACTGTGGCGGCAGTCGCTGTCACATCTTCCCTCCGGAAGCTGTCCAAATCTTCCGTGGAGATTTCCACAGAAGCAGAGGTACGCGAACTGTACGCCCGAAAACCTGTACTTCATTTCTTTACATTTTTGTACACATGCCGCAACGCTGTCGCCTTGCCCGTGAACCCGTTGCGGGAGGTCCCGTGGGTCGCTGTCGAGAAAACATCCCAGGTACTGAAGTGGATCTGAAATGGTAAAACAACGTGAATCAGTCGCGGAATCCAAATCTTGACTCTCAGCTAATAGCTATTTCAATGGCGGAAGTCGACTGTAGAAGCAGAAAACACGCAAGGAAGAAAAACCTTTATAAGTTGCATCACGCGGCGCGCAGACGTGAAAAACTGGTCCTATTCCACAGTAGGGAAATCGGTATTTCTAGAAAATTTCCAGAATATTGTGATGATAATTTCCACAGTTTTGCCATATCCATAGTAAACAAAAAACTATGGAAATTGAAATGTCCAATTTCCATAGCAGTAACTATGGAAGTGGAACATTTTTTCCAGTTAACCTCTGAACTACAGCCGAAGTTATATTTATCCAGTGACTTTCAAAAGGAAAAAAGAGCTGCTAGCCCTGCAGTTTTTTGAGGCATTGAAAAAATTTAAGATTAAAATAATGCGACGACGAATGCATGGTATATTTGTTGATAAAATGCGAACCGGTGGACACGTGGAGTCTGCAGGGATTTGAGTGCTCACCTGGTTTATCTTGTTCTTTTTTCTTGTCGTCCTTTTCTTTCCCTTTTGCAATAATTTGTGGAATGAAGATCAAAAGACTAGAAATTAAAAGTGGATAAAGCGCCTTCATGGTCGACAGGTGTTGGCCTCTACCCCGAGGCTCGCGCCCTGGCTCGCAGTCTGCAAGAGCAATAATCGTTTTATTAGTAAGAGAACATTTACTACAACTCGGCAAATAACGCTAAATAATTCAGTCCTGCTTCGCACGTGAGATGAAATAGTATGATATTTGAAAGGATTTGTAAGAAAGTGTAGCCGAGTACTGTGTTTTAAGCTAACCGGGCCGCAATTCATTTGGATAAGGAAACTAGTGAGCGATTTTGCAACTGAATTTGGTAGCCTCAAGATTTCGTAGTTTTGCTATCAGAAACTCTGTGCTAATTCAGTATGGTTTCATTTTCATGTGATACGTTCTGATATTATTATATGATTATTAGCAATATTGTTTGACACTTTTAAACACTTTAAACGTGACAAAGAAAAGACTCATATGACACTAATGTCACATTAAAGTGATTCTTTACAATACAAAGACTTAGCTTCTTTAAGGAAATAAAATCTAAACATGACACCTTAATTATAAACACCTTTTTCTCCTCCAGAACAAATAGGTTGACTGGCAGAACGAATGGGCTCAGGCTCGGTTTTTTTCCTCTCTAGGATCGCATTGTCCTTCCAAAACGTAAGACAAAGTGGCTCCGCTCAGAATTGTTGTGGAAAATGGTAATTGAAAAGGCTACGGTCCATGATTCTTACATAATATATGTTCAAAAGTTTATAAACAAACTTTGCAAACAGGTGTAACAACAACATTTAATTTACAAGCTTCGGGTAAATCTAAGTTTGAACTTCCAAGGTCTTGTTTGCGTTTGTAATAATTATAATTGGTTAAACATTCTTAAATGGATGATAACAAGTGCACCACTGTTTGCGAATTAGCGTATGAACTTGGAAATGATACTGGCTGGGAAAATGCAAAGTGCAAATGGTCAAAAACTGGTTAGGTGTGAAATATTTATGACGTTGGAAATGATGGACTCGATCGAGGTGGTACCGGTTCTTCAAGAACGGTTTGTTGGTTGAAGCACACTGAATGAATTAGACAGGCTTGCTCTTAAATTGTGTCTCTATGCCGGAGCAAACATGAAGTCAAAGGTGACCTTGCTCGGATTTCGAACTTTTGCTTTTTAACCCGTAAAGGAAACATAACTGAAAATTCCATAAAAAAATTACTCGTAATTTGTTACAAACCAAAAATCTGCCAATCTGTCATAATTTGTAAGGATAAATTATCGTTTACGTTGCGGCATATCTCTGCCACCAACAGAGAATAAATGGGGAAAAAATTCAGTCGCATGCCGTAATTTAAAGTTCGTTTATCCAGTTATTTTTAAAATTAAATTAAAGTTGAACACTCAGTTGACAGACGTTTTACGTTTTTTTATACATGTTATTGAAATCGCTTAAAGATGCGTGAAACTGTTAAACTTTTCCTATTTTAGGCTTAACTTTAAGGATTTATCCTTATTACGAATTAGTAATATTTAAGGATGTTTATATAACAATAAAACATAATTTTACATCGCATGTTGAAAGCTTTGGTCTTTGAGTCTATTTTAAAGTCACATTTAAAAAGAGTCTTAAAAATTATCCTTTATAGTTTAGTGAAATAACATCAATTCGAAGCCTTTAAACCCACAGTCGTTTTTTCATATGGCGTTATATAATATTGATTTCAAATGTATCAAGGCTGCTCAAATTTATTACATAGCAAACTGAGTCTCCGCGCAAATGCCAAAAGCACCCTTTTTCAAATAATGTCTTTGTATTTGAAGAGCTTCGGGGTAGGCGGGAAGCAAAAAGGTTCGTTGGGTGTGGAAAAGTAACTTGGAGAACAAAACAAAACAAAACATATTTTATCTGTCGTACTGTAATATCCCTAGGCCTGTAACTTTGATACTCGGCTTTCGCAAGAAAAAAGTCAGTTACTTTTCTTTGATATAACAGCGAAAACATTCTAAATCACAGTCGAAGCTTAAACTACTTACAAAAGTAAAATCTAATCTTATAGAGATATAGACGTAGCTAATTATTTTGAAGTTTAAGTACATCAGTTGAATGGGAAATATATCTTTGAAGCGGCTTTCAAGTTCACCATTGGGAAAAATATTTTTAACTACTTTGATCAACTTCAAAGGTAATATTTGACTTGGTTTGAATTCAGTATCTATCCAACATAGTCAGGTTGTAATTATGTGATTAACTAATTTATTTTTAGTTGTGTGTTCAGTAATTATGAGACTGGAAGGGGCTGACATTTTCCGTCATCAAACTCAGCTAATAACAGCATTAAAAGTTATCAAATAGACCACGAAATCAAAGAAAACTAGTTGGCATTACTTTATATAATTATATTTCTAGGTTTGGGGATTATTTTGAGATGTTGTTGATATATGTGGCATAACGTTGTGTTTCGCTAAATACTCGTTCCCAATTTGAACGCCGCTTCTTTCGCTAACGTGAATTGAACTTAAAAATATGTCAAAACCCCAATTTCACCATCTTTCTTGGCTTTGAATGGAGGAAAGAAACTATTTCAAAGCCAGGAAAGAGGGACAGTATCGGGGGGGTTTCACAGCGCGAAAGCCACATCACACAATGGATATTGGATGGGACATATGTAGACGATTACTTACCTTAAACTACTTCAGTAGACTCCCTTGTATACTGTGCACTCCGTTTTGCCTTCAACAAAGTCGTTTCTTCAGGATTTGTTCGTCAAGTCATTTGAAGGCCGCTATAACACTTAGTATTTTCAAAAAAAGTCTTCGACTGTTCACTTCAGTGAATATTTCCTCGCACAAAAGATTACTGCATTCAATATTAATCAATTCACTGGAAGAGATACGACTGTTCTAGTTTACGTAAAAGCATCAATGTTTAATACAGCTGTCGATAGAATATGCGCCATAATCATTGAACAACCAGTTCCCACCAGACTTCTGCTGGTTGGTCAGAAACATGGCCAGTTAACAACAAACAATTATCTGTCAATGGGGAACCTTGTTTAGGAAAATAGTACGGTTGGGGGTAATGGGTTTAAATTTTTGGCGGAAAGCGTAGGTACGATTTGTTGAATTAAACACACGTCTTGGTTTAATTCTTGCTCTTTGCAAACCTTAAATTCTGGGTTTTGTTACTCGGTCGTTTTGATAACCGAGCACGTGTTAAAATATTAATTCAAATGGTAATATCTTTCTGAGATCAAAAGTTAGTTAGTGTACGTACGACTGAAATGGAGAACTTTGTGTCAGTAAAATGTAAATATTTTGCCCAGTCAAGTTTCTCTACCGAACATGGCCGTGTTTGCGTTTGTCAAATACGAGTAATTTAAGTTGATAACTTGTAGAGTTTTTCTCTTTTAGTTATCCATTTTTAACCGATTAGTTTTGAGCGGACAAACCACAGGACAGATTCTCCATTTGCGAAATATCACCAACATGGAATAAAATGTGCTCTTACTCTTTCACATACAGATTGATTCAATTTTAACGTTCTTCGTTTAGTTTTTTTCCTTCCCACTTTTTCGTCAGGGCTCTACTAAACAAGTTTACCAAAACCGCACGATTATTTCTTCTCCTATCATTTGGTCGAGTATATTTATGTACATGTTTTGAAACTTTACAAAAACACAACCCCTTCCTTTTTCGTCGCTGATTAAAATAAATGATATCGCACTAACCGTATTGTTCTATACTTGCGGTGAAGTGAAACTTTATATCGCTAAAGTCTTCAGTGTTTTTAAAGGTAGCATTTGTATTTTTATTCGAGTGGGTTTTCCCGTTTATGTTGAATTCAAGTTTTAAACTTGCGCGGCTTTTGGGGACATCTTTGGCCAAATGGAAACTTGAAGCTTTCAAAGTTTCTTTTTAACTCTAAAAGGTTTCATAAGCTTCCCAGCTCTTTCTCTGTCCATGCAAGTATATCGTATATAATAAATCAAGCTTGAAATGTTAAATCTTTATTCCCAAAATTAAACTTTGTTTGGAATATCCAATATGCTCAGGCTAACTGTCGAGGATGTAGAAACATCTCATAAAAGGAATTATAATATAGCTACGATAGTACGCGCGCTCTGATTGGCTAAAGATCCATATTTTATCAGAGTATATAACATGGTTTGCCGTGTTTTATTGTTTTCAACTGGCGGTTTCCTTTCATCGCGCGTGTTAATCTATATTATAAAACAGATAAAGAAGCCTTAAATCCATGTTTTATACTATCATAAAACACTCTGGTCATTTGAGAACACTCGAGAAATGTTGAAAGTACGCGCCTTCAGCTTGTGCTTAAACATTTCTCTCATGTTCTCAAATGCCTATCGTGTTTTATGATAGTATAAAACATGGTTAAGGCTTCTTTATTTGTTAAATAAACTTGAATAAAATTATCAGTTCTATCAGAAAGGTTAGAATGAAAATGCAGCACAATTCACTGATGAACAGCTACAGGTAAAAGAGAAATTAAAAAGAGTAGACTTATTCGTTGAGCATTTTGTAAACTTTCCTCTTTACCCGATTTTAAATCAGTGGGCAGTGCTCGCTCAATCTTTCGGTTCGGCGCTGTCAGATTTTGATATTATTTTTATTAGTCCCAACAAACAGTCTGAGCCATAGCTACCGAAACATCGATTGAGCTGTAGTGTTGTTTAAATTATCGAAGTATCGACATTTTCCCAACTTTACCAGATTTTGACACAGCAAACCACCATGCAAGACTTGATCTTGTGATCTTTACCCGGAATAACTTTGTTTAATCAAAGGCTATTAACACTTTGAAACGAAGATTACAATCCTTGAGAATCTGAAAGCCAAGCGTTCGAAAGCGACTGGTTGGTTGTATCTTATCCTGCTTGTGGTGTTAGGTGGAACATTGAAAACGATAGTTTACGAATTGAAAAACCTGCAGATTTAGCAGGTTGCAAAATTGATGATTGAAAAATATCAGATATCGTTCGACACGCAAACTCTTTCTGCTTAAAAGAAAGCATTATTTTTCATTAGTAAGCCGTCATTTACAAATACAACTGCAGGCCAGGATTTTCAGGCTTAGATTTGACATAGAAAACTAAAACGAGTTTGTCGATGTCGATCCACGCGCCAGTCGTTTAAAAACGGTATTCGGCCGGGTCAAAGAAAGGCACAAAGGGGTTCGTTTCGCAATGGTTCTTTGTACAATGAAGAAACAAGTATTGCGTTGCTGTTTTAAGTGAATTTTCGTACATGGATGTTCAGGGCTCGGCTTGGAAGATTGTTTACATATACGATACAACGTTAACTTGTTTCCACCTAAAATCACTTGACTGGAAGGCGGCGAATGGTTGGCTCCTTTATTATCTGCAGGGCATATAATGGGCAGATGCCGGACAAACGGTTCTAGTGAAGTTTGACGTACAATTTTAAGAGCGGACAATCGGCAAACAACAAGCGACATTTCCAGGCCGAAATGGACTGTGGTTCTAACTCTCCAGCTATGCGGAACGGATCACAGGAAAACATTAATATTCGTCTTAAAGTTTTTGACCCAAAAATCAAACGATTCATCAGACTTTCGGCTACAACCACAATACATTCAGTTCGATCTGGGAATGTCGCTTGTCGCTTTTCTCCGTGGTGCATATTATCTCTGTTTATATGATATCGTAACACTGTTAGAACCACTGTTTCTGAACTGTTTTCACGAATTCCATCACTTTCAAAACTCAGGTACTTTCCCATTTACTGGCACTAGGTATTTTAATATCAATGCCCGGCAATTCTCATAGTTCGCAGCATTTATCGGTTCAGTCTGTCTAAATCCTTGTTGCTATTTTAATGCTTTGAACAAGAAAACAAACGGTTTAATTCGGTTTGAGGAAGCCAAGCCGTGCAAGTGCCGAAACTTGGAAATTATGACTAAAAAACTGCTTAAATCTAAATGCTGAATTGAATCGAATTCGACAATTAATTGATACAAAATGACCTGAAAGTGAAAGTATTCGGTTTTCACTGGGACCGCAATTCACGTAGATTGAAAGTTCTGTATTTCCGATGTTTCATCAGTTTTCAAAAGATCTATCAGCTAGAGCTATAGAATCTTGAGGTGCCCATGCAGGTATTCGTTTTCAAACGATTGTTACTGACTGTTCTGTATGTTCAAGCTAGGAATCGGCATAATTTGATGAAAACCTAAAATAAAAATGTCAGATTCGAAAGCGAAAGTA
Source organism: Actinernus sp. WN-2022 (assembly GCA_030867875.1). NCBI lineage: Eukaryota > Metazoa > Cnidaria > Anthozoa > Actiniaria > Actinernidae > Actinernus > Actinernus sp. WN-2022. The sequence goes on from JAOWCC010000019.1 coordinate 101,771,808, forward strand.
GCTTTGTTTAAAAGGGGTTTCCCCTTTTTTGAAACGCCTGGCTCAATTTACGTGATAGGGAATTAATATTTGAATTAATTTCAAGTTTTACCTCAAACGCTTACTAAACTGAAAACGCGATAAAATACACAGTTAACTTATAATTTTCATTTATCTTGCAATCTTTGATATCTGCCGTGGAATTAGTTGAAATGATGAGCAAAATTCTAGGTATTTCGCAACATTATTATGCAAAGTTTGACTTGATCGTGACCTCGTTCATGAACATTGAAAAGGGAATTTTCCCTTCTGGTTCAAGCGCCGCTTCACTGACTTTAGTGAACCTCTTCTTAGATTTTTCACTTTTGACGAAGAAAAAAGCCTATTTTACCTATATTAATTCCTGTTTAAACCAGTTTTACTCATATTTTGAATTCAAAGGACTGCCAATTTTGAAGGGGAAAATACCGCCATAAAACCTTGGCGACGAACGGTTGCATTCAGTCTAAAGCTAGAAATGCCACTAAAACAAGTTTTACTTCAATAAAAGCTTTGAAAATAATTAATTTGAGGACTGAATATTAAAATTACGATGGAGACTCAAACCGAAGGTAATATTTTTCGGATATTTTGTGGTTCGGAATGAATATGAAAAGTAGTCGCAAGCGGGGATTCCCCCAAATTGTTTTGTATCGTGGGAGTAATCCCATTGAAATAACGCAATTCTATTGGCTACAGTTAGCTATTGCGTTCCAACATACAAGACATCACCACTGAAGTCTTCAGTCTCGCTAAACTTTCAATTGGTACAGATATGGATTTAACTGATCTTGAAGAAACGACCGACTTTTTCAATCCTAAAGATGACTCAAGTCTGTATAATACATGGCTTGATTTTGACACTCAACAAAGCCTTGAGAAAACTCCACTTTGGATCAGTGGAACTGTCACCAGCAATATTCTTGATGAACTCGGCGATGCTGTTAGCAGTATTGGGGCAAATACATGCGCTTTTGATACCATTTCAGAGTGCAGCACAGCTCCTGCAAGTCCGTCGATTTATGGGGAAAGCCTGCGTGATTTCACTGATCAAGAGCTTACGGATCTCCCAGTGAGGGAGCTAAACAAACAGCTTCGGGGATTACCAAAGGCAGAAGTACAGAAAGTAAGAAAGCGACGTAGGAGCTTGAAGAACCGGGGTTATGCACTGATCTGTAGAAATAAGCGGTTACAGGAGAATCAGGAGCTTCAAAAGCTGAACAAAAAGCTGGTGAAAGATGTGGCTAAGATAAATGATGAACTTCAAAAGGTGTCCAAAGAAAGAGATTGTCTTAAAAGGAAATATGAACAGCTCAAAGATGTGTTCAGTACACTTTGCAGCTCGGCTCTGGCTCGCAAGAACGTTGCTGCAACAGTTCCCGATTCACGGTGATTCAACTGGAGTAAAAGGTTGAGAGAAATTACAAGATTCTTTAATAAGTTGTTTAGTCTCCACTCTGGACAGAGAACAGTTAGCTAAATATCTGTAAATGACAATGGAAAAAGCTAAATATATGTAAAAGACAATGGAAAATACATTGCAAATATATCACGAGGACTTCTTGAAAATAGACTCGGGAGTCGATTAGGGCCAGTAAGGATGTAGCTTAGCTCCAGTTCGTATAAAATAGCTCCAATCACACACTTTTTAGATTCAAAGGTTGGACAACATTATATTTTGTAAATACTAAAGATAATTATGAGTATATTTTCATTTAAATTCACTTTGTGAAATATTATTTAATGTATACTTCTCACGCACAAGCTTCAAATTTTTGCCGCTAATTATGATCATGAAAATACAACAAAATCATGAAATTCAGAGAACAATTTTGGAAATGTAGATAGAAATCTAGATCTGAAGTGTACAGAGATAAAATTATTTTAGTAATCTGTTTCAAAATTGAACATTTTCGTTATGTAGAAAAACAGATGACTCATCACTATTGAAGGGAGGGATCGAGGGGAAAGGGTGAAGACAGGAATGCAAACGTACAGACTCGGGAATACTGAGCTTTTTTATTTTATACATTTGAAGTTATTCCATTTTTCATCTGTACTCGGACAATGTCTTTTTTTCTTTCTTTTTTTCGTCCGTCCGACCGGCCGACCCAAAATTTGAAAACCCCACCGATGAGAAACGGAAAAAGAGGTAGGGATGGCCTAACAGCCGAAAGATATTCAGGTTTGCTGTGCTGAGCTAAGGATAATGCAATTAGTTTGTTACATACTTATGGTTAAATATATTTATTACACATTTGGGGTTGATATCCGTGTGATAAAGCCGTGAATAAAAACCATATCAGTGAAGTGATACGATATCCCTTCACTGTACTATTGCTTTTAGAAATAAATTTTGTTATGCTTAATTGTAACAAATTATGACATGTTAAGAGCCTGATATCGTTTTTATTCACTCACTCGCTCGCGGACTCGCTCGTTCGCGATATGATACGAAAACCTCGTGAATAGAAACGATATCAAGCTCTTAACATGTATTATAATCTCTATTTATTACATATTGCATCAAATTGTGACAAGAGACAATGATCATCCTTGTAATTTGTAGATTTTCAGCAAATGATGAATTCTGGGACATTTTCATTGATGTCTTCTGTCAATCTCTCTTCTGTGACTTGGCAGAGGGGTGGGGGCAACTATATAATTATAATTATAATTCATTTTATTTATACACGGTAGTCGACATCAACAGAGCTGGTTTTCAGACGAGCCGTGTTGGCATACGAGTTAAAAAGACAGGAATTAAGCTACTTTCAACAAGATATAAATAATCATTATACTCTAAATACTAAGCTAAGCTACAATACAATGTCAATGAAACTAATACATGTACATTCGAGTTATTGTCTTCTAAAATAAATATAAGTATAAATCCCTAAAAAAATACAATTATATTAATTTACATTTAAAAGAAGCTAGTGAAACGCTTTGCTTCAAATCATGTGTTAAGCTGTTCCAGAGTGCTGCTCCACTATAGGAAAATTTACGTTTTTCCAAAATTGCTTTTAGGACTTTTAGGGGCTGGTAAACTAAGATTTGAAGTGGCATCCCTTAGGTTATAGTTGTGGCGCTCTCCTGAATAAGAGAACAACTCTCTAAGGTATTTTGGCCTATGACCATGGAGTATTTTGTACATCATAATTGATTTAGCTCTTGTTCTTCTCTGGTCTAATGGTAGCCAATTTTATCTTTCTCGTATAACATAAGAACGTACACTAATCTGATTTAGTTATAATTCTCCCAGCTCCTACTGTTTTGGAGCTTTTCTTTTAGGCCCTTACTGCAATCTCCCCAAACAGTGCTGAAATAATCAAAATGAAGTTCAATCAGGAAATGATATATACAAAGTAAAGTACTTCTATCATCTGTATAATGTCTTGTACGATATAAAATTTTGAGACCAGTTGAGACTTTGCCGATGACATGTTCGATATGGGCTTTAAAGTTTAGGTTTTCATCTAAGTGCACACCAAGAAGTTTAAATTCATGTACTCTATCAATGGGTAAACCATAAAAGCGTGGTGAAATATCGTAAAGGTCAAGTTGTTTTAACCTATATCCTGACCCTATAACCATGTAACTATTTTGTTTTGGTGTCATTGAAACTTAGTTTGTTTACAATAAGCCATTTTTCAGGTTGTGTCAGATCATCCGACAAAAATATACTTTTCTATCTGAGTGATGTTAGTATCTGCAATAGTTATGTACGTGTCATCGGCAAACATTCCAGGAGTGCAGTGAGTCAAAGAATCTGGGAAATCATTTATATATTTAAGAAAGAGGAGAGGGCCAAGAATAGAGCTCGCTCCCCTCCCTACGCCACTGAAGCTGCCATTAAGTTATAAATTATCAATTAAAATGTACATAAAAGCATATTAAATGTGAACTCAGCAGTTCTGTGGTTTGTCGTCTCTATTTGCTTCTTTAGAAATTTCACGAGAAATTCATTTACAGTGCCGAACTGCTGTTACCGGGGCCATTTAGACAACGAGAACTAAACACATTGCAAAACGAAAATAAATCATTCCAAATTACAAAATATCCACGCGATGTTCTTCATTCAAAAGACTTCGAAAAAATCAACCGTGAGTCGAGTGTAGTGTGTCCAAAACAGTTAATGTAGTGTGTGAGGAGTAAAAGCAGGTCCCCACCAGCTTTAAGCTACAATACTCAGCCTGCTATAACAAATAAAACATTTATTTATTTTATTTTTCGACTTCAAAACTAGTCCACCAAATTTACCTTTTAGCGGTTCGAAGCTCAAGCAAGTCAAAATGCTATTGTTTTGTACTCGGCAAGGATAGGCTCAAGTAACCGTAAGTTGGATGCTTTGTTTTCGTTTTGCAATATGATTGGTTCTCGAAGTCTATTACGGCTACTGTATGGGGAGGAGAACTCCGAGGGAGAATGCCGGCTGTGTTGCCATTGGAGGTATATAGGAATAAACTAATTCACTTGTAAACAACGGCCACAACTGGAGCAACATTAGTCTGAAAAACAGGGGGGTTCGAGAGCGGGAAAAAGAGAGAAGGGGAGGAAAAATGAGAGTTCTATAGGTTTACTTTGAGCATCTTTTAATGGAATAGAAAAGTATGACAACTGAATACATGTATATGATAAGAAGTCATACTAAATTGCAAGCGCGCATTCTTCAAATAACTGAAAAAAACACTGACGAGAAATGGAAAACCTTGATCATTCAGAACGAAAAAGAAAATTGTTTATTAATGATCGCCGAGGAACAAACAAAAAAAGAACAAGTCAGTTAACCCTTTCAGGCCAGAGGTTTTGGAACTGATTTTTAGCTATTTCAAGACCAAAAAGAACCCTCCCCCCTAAGTAAACTGTAGTCATTGTTACCATGGAATTTTCAACTGACCTATAATACTGGGGGCTCAAAGTTTTTAGGCGGCCATTTTGAAAGCAGTTGCGGATTATGCACCTATCAATGTCAACCCCCAGGGGGGGAGGCCGGGCAGATGTGGGGCATTTGACTTTTTGGGAGATTTTTTGGTCAAAATCCCCACCCTGGGGACTAAATTCTGGGTCAAAACGGATCAAATCCCCCACCCTTGTATGAAATTGATTTACACAAATCCAAGGAGTATTTGGAATGATCTATAATAAATAGGAATGAAGTGTTGAAGTATTAAATTAATTTATATTTTTAATGTGAACTGGACGGTAAGCCTACCTTTTAGACGAATCCAAGATGGCCGACAAACATTTAGTACCAGTCCCTGTCTTCCAAAAGTCAAATGTCCCCACCCTGGAGTCCAGTCTCCTGTTCAAATTCCCCAGGGGCACCAAGAACGGTCAAATGCCCCACATCTGCCCGGCCTCCCCCCCCTGGGGGTTGACATTGATAGGTGCATTACAAGGGAGCTGGCGGGAAGTTTGTTTGGAGGAATACTGAGAATTTAAGGCTTTTTAAAGCCTTTTCCACCATTTATAGAGTGCTGGAGGACATTATTAAGTCTGATGAGAGCTTTAATCAGCTCTTTCTCAAAGAACCGAGTCTGTGCCAGTGTTATTGTGATGGAGAAAGAGCCTCATTTCCTACTCGTGAATGAGCAAGGACGTATTCTGTTTGGCTTTATAAATGGGGTCTGGAGCCACCTATCATAGCTTTTTTTGGAATATTGGACAACATTTACTTGCCATTGACTACAATATGATGCTATTAGATCGAAATGGCTTTAGGCTTAGTATACATGTATTTTGAAGAATGAAGATGGGGGAAGGGCCATGTCGCTGTTTGGTAGGATTTTCCGGCATGCTTTGCGGTCATGGATGAATTTAGCTTGCTGTGAAGTGCTTATGGAGAGAATGGCTTGGGTTCTGGGCAAGCTTAGTTGTTGGGAGACAGAAAGTGAGGTTCGTGCAAACATGAAACTCTAAATGTTATGTGAAATATGCATTTTTGAGAGAAAATTTAGAATCTGAGGAGAAATATTTTTGTTTGTAAGTGTCATTTCAGCTACTTTTTCTGAAATGAAATAATGTTAACTGAAGTTAACGTATGCAAAGAAAGGAGGATTTAGATCAAATTATTCAATTTTAATATGCCTAAATGCAGTTCAGTAGGATCATTTGTCTATACATTATGTTGTGTGGCTATCTCGGGGCCTTGTTCTTTGAACTTAGCAAGACTGAATTCCTCAAAGCAAGTAACCAGTAAAATACGTCAAATGACGTGTACCGGCGTGAAAGGGTTAAAGAAAATAAGAATACTAGCCATAAAGTAAAGCAAAAATATACATAATCCAACAGACTAATCCATCAGGTGAGCAACGCACTGAGCATATAAAAATTAAAACTATGGTCTGCTTTTCCACAGACCTCCTAAAATCACAAGAGGTCGGCCGAAAATCCTTCGCGAGCTCACTGGGTACCAGTCTCCAAAACACATGCGCTGAACTCACTGGGTACCAGGTTCCATAACACATGCGCTGAACTCACTGGGTACCAGGCTCCATAACACATGCGCTGAACTGGTCGAATAAAAAATTAATGTGATTCAGTGTTTTAGAAATTATAAGGAACTGAAATTGCGCTATATAGGTGTTTGCACTTTTGAAATAACTCTTCCAACACTGGTTTGGATTTAGGGTAAAATTATTGTGCTTCGTACAGTCCTATTCCATGTTTGGTTATGTTGGATTATTTTCAACGGATATTGACGCCTGAGTACTTTAGAGGCCAAATACCAAGCTCTAAAAACAATATAAAAAAGGTAACGTTTGCTTAGTTTAATCATAGGACTATCACTGCATGTTAGCTAATTTAATTGTTTGGAATTTTGTAACCCTGTGTTGTCTATCGCTATATAATGTGGCAGGGCTAGGGTTAAATAGATGGATAGAATACGATAATATGGAAGGGGTTAAGGTGATATAATGGGCTCCTGGGTGATAGGACTGATAAGATAAGATAGGATAAGATAGTATAGTTATAAGATAGTATAAGATAGAATAGGATAGGATAGGCCAGGATAAGATAGGACTGTATAAGATAGGACTGATAAGATACCTCAATGAACTGTTCTGGGACCCTTGATGTTTCTGCTGTATATTAATGATATTAGTGATGGTATTGATTCCCTGATACGACTCTTTGTTGATGATACTATCGTATACGGTACTGTATACGGCTTAGTCAGAGGTTTAAATGACGCCTCAACTCTGCAACGTGATCTGGACAAGTTGTTTGACTGGTCTAAGGCATGGCAGATGACCTTCAACCCAAATAAGTGCAGTGTACTTAGGATCTGTTGTTTGAGTACACCGTGTGTAGTATACTATGGGAGGAATTCCCTTGAGGTTGGTGTCCAATCAGCCATATATGTGTATGGAGTTGACTTCAAACAACACATTACTAATATTATTGACGTTCTATTGGCTTTGTGAGAAGAAATCTCAGCAGCTGCCCGGAAAGTATAAAAAAAAACAGGCCTATACCATGCTCGTCGGACCGGGCCTGGAATACGCCAGTACCGTCTGGGACTCCCATCTTCAGAAACATCGACAAGATATGGAGGGCATCCAGAGGAGGGCCGCGCGATTTGTAAAATGTTACTATAGTCAGGAACGTCACTAACCTGCTAAGGGAACTCGGCTGGCAATCTTTGGAAGAACGCCGCAAGTTTGCTATAGACTGATCACTTTTCACAAAATCATGGATTGGCAGATAGCTATTGCAATTCCTTCATATATCCAGAAGCCTAGTTGTGCTACTCGATCCTCTCACCCGAAACGCTTTGTAAACCTAGGTAGTTCGAGTAATACTTGTAAATTTAGTTTCTTTACTAGAACTGTTAAGGAGTGGAACATATGTTTATCTTATAGAACAGCCCACAGTTAATTAATTCAAGTCCATACTTGTTCAACATACAGAGGAACCTCGTTAATACGGCCACCCCGGCTCGGGCCCAAAAAAATGGCCTTATTAACGGTTGGCCGTAATACTATGTGTAAACATGCAATAGGTTATGCTGTCGCCTTTGTTGCTGCGAATGATGATTAAAAACATTATTTACAACTGTAATGACAATCTTTTTAATACATGTTGTCTCTACTGTGTACAGTCATGTGTACTGCAATACAGATTGCGGGTGATTCTAGACTTTGCACAGGTTGTACGCTAAAACAGTTACAAAGAAACGTAAGCACTGAGCACAAGGTAAAGCGTCTAATCACCTTTTACCATAAAAATGTAATAACCCATAACGGAGAAACAGTTCTCAAACTCATTAATAATTCATGAGCTTTTTAGTCAATCAGAGGACTGCATTTGGTCACATGCATGAATCTTGATACCCAATGAAACACTAGATGAATATCACTTGTGATTTGGATATCCAAATCACTAGTGATGTTCATCTGTGCTCTCATTGGGTATCAAGATTCATGCATGTGATGGACCTAATTAAGGTACAAGGATTACAGCGGCCGATCCACATCTCTTGCCCTTACTCGATTTACTGACGAAATGCTCACCAATATGGACAATGGCTTGTTAAACGGTGTGATCGACATCGATTTAAAAAAGGCGTTTGACACAGTCGATCACACAGTTTTACTCCATAAGTTGAAAGTTCTACGAGTCTGCGGAACGAGTTTGGCGTGGTTCCAGACTTATCTAACCAATCTTCGTCAGTTATCGGACAAGTTTCATCAAGTATTCGGAAAGTGTCTGTTGGGGTTCCTCACGGTTCCATCCTTGGCCCCTTATTGTTCTCTATTTACATTAATGATTTACCCAATTATCTTAGGCATACTTCGGTAACATTATTTGCTGACTATACAGCCATGTACTGTTCTTCGAATTCAGTTTAGGACTTAGAGTCTATGCTTAATGAAGACCTAAAGAACGTAGCACAGTGGCTTTACAATCACAAGCTAACTTTGAACATCGCAAAATCTAAGTTTATGCTTATTGGAAGGTTGAAATCCCTTGACACGATTAGTGTACAAATCTACGACAAAGATCTTGATAGAGTAGATTCATTTAAGTACTTGGGCGTCGTCATAAATGAAACCCTTGCGTGGAACCACCATGTCGATTACGTCAACAGCAAGGTTAAACAAAGATTAGGGATACTAACCAAGATGAAGTACTTACTTCCCGCTTCTGTTAGATAACTTTTTAGCAAAACAATGATCTTACCTATCTTAGATGATGGCGACATTGTTTGGGGGGACAAAAGCAATACTACTCTAATGAAATCCCTTCAACTTCTGCAAAACAGAGCAGCAAAGCTAATTTTAGATAGGTCCAAGCACTACTCTGCTTCAGAGGCCTTGAAAGAACTTGGCTGGGCTTCCTCATCAGAGAGACGGAGAAAGCACCGTATCTTATTTGTTTTTAAATGTTTAAATGGTTTTAGACTGGGATTTTACTTTCACCTTTAAGAGAGACATGCACGACTACCAATACTAGAAGTAAGAACGACATTTATAAGCCTAAATCTCGTAGTTCGTTCGCCCAACGTCGCCTTTGTTTTCATGCCATTCAGGACTGGAATTTGCTGTCTGAGAGCACGAGAAACATTCTAAATCTAGATCAATTTAAACGATTTATCTAGTTGCTTATATATAGTAGTACGTTATTGTTGTTATTATTTTCTATCTTTATAGCTATTTTTTAATTAATACTTTTTATTACTAGATTTTAACCTATTATAGATTCATAGACATTATACATTTTTTTAATTTTTTTACTCTAATACAGGACCTTCCTGAAAATCACCTTAGGGTGAGGTTTGCCTCCTGTATAAATATTTAAATTATTATTATGACTTTACATGGAGAAGTGAAGGAGAAGACAAAAAATAAAATTGGTGTCCAGTGTGACTCGAACCATCATCCTCATGGTTGCTCTTGACTACTAGTCCGCTGTCTTGCCATGAGAAATAACCATGAGAAAATAACAATTACAACCCTTGTAGTCTATAATTGCATGCAATACAATTCCAGGCAAACAATACTTTCTAATGATTTATGAATGCAGGTATTGTTTTCGCTTGAGAAGTCATATAAAAAACTCGAGCTTCGTGTTTCACCAGGGAATCCAAACACCTCGAAAGAATAAAAGTACTCGGCCGAAGCAGCCTCGTGCTTTCATCTTTCTCGGTGTTTGGATAGCCTGGTAAAACAGTAGCTCTCGTTTTTTATATATTACTTCCAAACTGTAACACCATACAGTATTGCACTGTAAAAACAAAAGAAGAAATCAATCTAACTGTTGGAAAGTCTACCGTCACGACATAGACGAAAACGACGTAAAATTCTGGTTCCAAAAGAATAAAGAAGTGAAGCAGTGATACTTGTACTGTATGTTTATTCAGTCATTAATTTGTTGTGCATAATGACCGTCTGGTATTTAGTGGCCGTAATACGGGGTGGAATTACAAAGAAATTGAACGCTCGGGTATCGTATAAAATCTGGCCGTATTACGGGGTGGCCGTATTAACGGGATTATTTAAAAAAGAGATTGAGTGAAATTTCGCCTGGCCAAAAAAGAGTGGCCGTAATAATGGGGTGGCCGTAAGGTGGGTTGCACTGTATCAGCCATGACCAATGACTGCTCAATTTATTTTTTATTTTTGTTATTAGTGAATTATTTAGTTTAATTTAAATTTATTTTTGTATTTTATATATTCGCAGTGTATTTTGTATATTCGCAGTATTATATATCCCCCCCCCCCCCCCCCAGGGGATCCCCATTGATGTGGATGCTGGCGAGCAAACGATCTTTAAAGGAGAACTGAAGCCTAAAATCAACTTTAGTTCAATGATTAGATCTAAACATTAAGACTCATACCAAAATTTATTTTACTGTTTTGCGTCAAAGGAAAGAAAATCTGCAAATCTTCCGCCGCTAACTACAGACTGCTCAATTCCTGTAATCTGTGACGTACGATACGGGGAATAAATTCGGCTTCGACTAACGACTCATAATTGCGCACTATTGTGCTTTCTTTGTGCTGGAGGTGTGGTTGTTTTACCTTGGTATGCACGACGTACGATACGGGGGAAAATGCACTGAATTAAGCCGCCACACAAACTAGCTTTATCAGCGGAGAATCGGCTATTTTTCGACCTTCAAAACGTATTTCTCTTTTCAGACGTGCACCACAAAGAGATAAAATAGCAGAACATGTTTCTCTTGAATACATGTTTGTATAGTCGTCGGCTTGATTTAGGGTTCAGTTCTCTTTTAAAAACGCTGTTTTAGAAAGATCGACAATCGATTGGAGGTGAAAAATAGCATTTACAAACAGGTTTTGCTAATTAGCAATACTGTTCTCGTACAATGCCTTTAAATTGACGGTCAGATATTTCTTGCTCTCTAGTACAACCACGTGATTTGTTAGCTGCAAAGGGCCTATATGGATCAGAGCCTAATTTGCGCAGTCAGGGTCAGAGCATAATTTGGGCTGTCAAGATTATTTTTACAAAAAGTAGTGCAATCAGGGTTTGGAGCTCCCTTTTGGGGTCAAACAGTGGGGTCAAACAGTGGGGTCACATACCTACCTATTTAGCACAGGGATAAATGGGTAGCACAGGGACAGAACCCAACTTGGGATTAATTTGCCACGATCGTGGCTTTTATTTAAGTATAATAGTATAATAATCACCCATTCTTGATGGCAAGAACATCAGCGTATACCTTCAAGACCTTGCACAGGGAGTTCTAACTTAATACACATACCGCTATATGTTCTCTTTTTTAACACAGAACAGTTAGTACGGAACAGTAACAAGCTCAGAATCATCCCGTCGAACGCTTTGTAACCAACCCTAAATTCGGGCTAAGACCCCACGCGGGCCAAGCGACCGGAGCTCAACCCACACGGGCTAGAGTCTATAGTAATCGACAACGGACCAGTAACCGACCCAGTCTCCCGCTCATCCAGCAGCTGCAACTTCGAGCTCAACCGGAGCTCAACCCCACACGGGCTAGAGTCTAGTAATCGACTAGTAACCGACCCAGTCTCCCGCTCATCCAGCAGCTGCAACTTAGATCACATACATGATTCGGATTTTGAGTAAGTAGAAAAATATATCGAAAGTGATATTAGATGCAATAAACTATAATATACCCGAAAAAGAGGAATTTTAAGACCTAAATTTAGCCAGTGCAGATAAAATAACCGAGTAGGTGATGATGCCTTTGTGATCGAACTGCAAATAGTTTATATACCTTCATGTCTTCTCAGACAAGTACAATAAATCGTAGGCCCTTGGAGAGCTTTAAGCCTGTTGAGGTTCTCCGTCCACCTTCCAGTGGTAAAACAGAATAAATCATTAAACATTCTTCTTTTGGACGAGACGTCATCGCCGCCATGTTGGAAGATGTTACCAACATATTGCTCGTTTGCTTCTATTATGCCTATCATTTGAATATCTGCGAATTGATTGCAAACAAGCAATAGGCGACACATTAACACCTTGGGATATTCTTAATGAGTATTATTGTTTAATCGCTTTAGTGTTTTGCACTCTAGCAAAATAAATATTAACAAGTACATTATATATAAAACAATGAAACCTCGTTTTATAAATAGACCAAGGTAAAATGATACGCTGAGCCATAGAGATAGTATGCGAGATGAACGCTCCTGGTATAGCGATGTTTCGTGTTGATAAACATTGCAATTGTTATGCTAATGTCGCAACCATGATTTGTAAAGCCCAGCACATTAATGACAATAGATGACGACACATAAAACATCGCTATTGCATGGCTCCTGTTATTATTATACATTTTATTAACTTACAGAATTGATTTAAAAAAAGCTTTGAATATATTCTTAGGCTAAAATTATAGACTGAGGAATGTAATGGGATGTAAAACTCGTTTAAATAGGACGTTTGCATGATGACGTCACATACTACCAGAACTCTTTGTGCGGATCCTTTTGTTCCTCTAATTTGAACCATTGTCTTGGAATTCTCATCTGAATGAGAAGAGAATTTGAAAAGGATTCTGGTAGTTGTAGTAAAATGACGGCAAAATGAAAATGTCATATTCACAATACTCATAATTAGATGCGAAGGTGAAATAAGACGCATAAAATGCTGCGCTCACATAAGGTGTACATTTGCACGTGGATTACGTAACAGGGGTGACCATAAATACGGTACAACATTCAATTATCCGCTCAGTTACTTCCAGCGGACACTAGAGTAGGTTGGAGAACGGCCCACCCGCCCACCCTTATAAAATTCGTGCGGTTAGCCCTTCTCACTCAGACCCCTGGATCAATATTCTTCCCCATACCTTATATCAACTGAGCAGATGATTGGAGTGTTGTGAAATAGAATACTATTGAAAGTAGAGATAAGTTATCCTTCTAAACAGGCCGTAAATATTATGAAGAATCATGCAAATTAGCTGAGAGAGATGCAGGCGCATTTGATTGAAGGCAAATCGTCACTGGGGACCAAGGGTGGCCTGGTGAGAAAGTCCGGGAACAACTGACTTGATACAGTGGAATTTCGTTTAATCAGCTTTATTACTACAGTATTCACTCTTCTTAATATTTATGCGCATATCTAATTCACTACTCGAAAACGAGGCTATCCCCGCATCGTGGACGCCGCAACGTGCATCCGAGTTCGAAAGGACAATTCAGGATTTTTCCTTTTGTCTCCACACGCCGGGCACAAAAGATCGTAAAAAGGCCAAGGTTTGAGTGCACACAAAAAAAATTAACACCATTTCTTTACGACTACTCTAAATTTGAAGAAATTTTGAGAGATTGGTAACAAAGTGAAACTTCATTTTTTTGGACAATTGTTTATGTATTCTGCCGTTGTTGTGACGTCATAAGAGATGTCTCCTTTTTTGGTGAAATATAACCTTTAAAACACGTTGCAAACAGATTATGTGATCAAAATGGCTTCATGAAATATATTCATTTAGCAAAAATTTGAAGTCTCTACGATAAATATATCCAGAGTTATGGATGATTCACTATTTCTATGACGTCATTATCAGTGACGTCAGGCTTCAAGCATAAATCAGACTGCCTACTATAAAAATAGCACTAAAGGAAATACTATGACTTCTGAGTGTTAGACAAAGGTGTTCCGTCGATAAAATTCAAAAAAATCTGAACTGGCTATTTTCTGAGGACATCCAAATATATTAATGACGTCATAATGACGTATACCAAAAATAAGGCTTCAATTCTAAGCAGTTATACTCAAAAAAAAATCAAAATTCTAAAAAGAACACGTTGTTATCAATAAAGAGTTTTATTATTGTGCAAAATATGATGTACCAATATTTCGAACTCTAAAAGTTAAAACAAGCGATATTTTCATAAATGGTTTTATGTTATTTATTTCCCGCCAATTTTTGGCGAGAAAATTGCCAAAATTTAAAATTGAATAACTTTTGTTTACCTCTAACCAATCGAGAACGGGTTTTCGATTCCTTCATTCTCACGAACAAGAGATTTAAAAAAAATATAATAAAACGTTTTTAGAGGTAATAAAAATTTATAGGAAACCTATTAGAAATGGACAAATGACGTCGTTGTGACGTCATACTGATGGCTACATTAGCTTAACTTGTTATGTTTTGTTGGCACTCATTTATACACCTACCAAAATTCATTTATCTACGCCGAACACTTTTTAAAATATAGAAACCCCGGCCTTTTTACGTTCATTTGTGCCCGGCGTGCCAACACATAGAGAAACACAGCAATATTCCGTCCGCGACGCCATTTTGCTTTTGAGCTAAGCAACGATGCGGGGATAGCCTCGTTTTCGAGTAGCTAATTATATGCGCATAAATATTAAGAAGAGTCAATTCTGCCCGAATTTACTGTACGACTCGATTAACTTATATTTGACGGATATGACTGACTGACTGATTCTGTAAAACATGAAATTACAAGAGTTCATGCATCAATGAAATACTGCTACTACAAATGGTATAAATGGTGTCCGACTATAAATGCTTCCTAAAATCTACTAGTGCTATTTTCGCAGTAATAAATCATTTAAATAATGCTGAATTCCGATCATAATTTGGACTTAGACCTTCAGTCGTTTCATCTACATAATTGCGTGTATTTCCACTTCTTATTAGAATATTACTAGATGGTGGTCTATATAGAATAATGTATCGTTACCTGAAGAGTGGATCCCTGGTGGTTTGTGCGAGCACAATATCCTAAATTACGTTAGAAACGTAAACTGTTGCTTTCACAATGGTTATTAACTCTATACTAAATTTAACTGAATGTCATGTATACTTTTAAAAATGTTCCATGACCTTATATCTCAAAAGGTAGCGATAAGCAAATGATCGTTAAACACGTGACAATGTCAATGTATTTCAAATCCTCCCGGGGGCCACAAAGTCAGGATTAGTCACTCCATCAGCTTCGATTATGGGGCAATACTTCTGCACTGACCTCTGATATTCTCCCACTTTAGTCTTCACCTGTACATTCCTGACGATACCATCTGGTCCTGGATACGTATCAGTGACACGAACGACGTCCCACTTGCCTCGTTGATTGTTGTAGTCCACCAGCAGCACTATGTCTCCTATCTCGCTGCCACTTGCCTCTTCTCGTCAGCGTTGGGAGGTATTCACGTACAAAACGCTTCCAGAACTGATCGACCAACATTTGCACAAATTCGAATCGCTTTCGAAGATTACTTGTTTTCTCAAAGGGACCTTGAGGTACCTCTGCAGTAGCACGACCAAACATAAAATGATTTGGCGTCAATGGTTGAAGATAATTGGGATCACTAGATGTGTAACCAAGGGGTATGCTATTTAACAGGAATTCCACCTCAGCAAAGACAGTGGACATCTCATTCCACGAGAGGACGTGTTGACCTATGACTATGCGCAAAGCCTTCTTAGCTTGCTTAATGAGGCTTTCATACTGTATATACCTCCCTGATGAGGACTTAATGGCATCGTGACGGTCCAACGAACCTTATGGACGAGTGCAAAATCCTTTATCTGCCTTTGACCTTCTGTGACTAGCTTCTTGAGCTCCCTTTCAGTGTCTACAAATGTTCCTCCGTTGTCAGAAATGAAATGTATGAGGCCATCCATGGTGCGTGGTCGTAAGGCCTGAAGAAATGATTGGGTGGACAGATCGTGTACTATCTCTGTGTGTAGCACGGTTGGACATGTGAATAATGCACCCAAGGCCTTTTTCGTCAAGTTGACCCAAACTTTAAATTGAACGGACCAAAAAGGTCAACACCCGTGATAGAGTAAGGTGGGGAGAATGGCTTCAACCTTTCAGGTGGAAGGTCGGCCATCAGGGTTGTGTGTGGTGGCTGACGGAGTTTATGGCACACCGTGCAGGCTTTCACAACTCTCTTAGCAAGATTTCTGCCACGAGTAATCCAAAATTGTCGGTGACTCTCGCCCAATGTGCGTTCAGGTCCACCATGCGCCGCCTGTATATGCATGTGCCTCATGATTAGTGTGGACACTGGATGATGGGCTGGCAACAGAATTGGATGTATCCGGTCATACGTCAGAGTCGAGTGTCTCAGCCCACTTCCGACTCTGATTAAGTCATCTTGCATGAATGGAGTCAGATGACGTAGTGCACTTCCAGTCTGTCAGATCGTTCTGCGTGGCGATGATCCAATAGCGTTCAGCTTGCTCTATCTCGCCACGTTGCAATGCGCCATTTCGGCGAGTGGTTGAATGTTCTCTCTAGCTCTTGATTTGAGCATTGTGAATAAAACGCAAACAGTAGGCAGTCACTCATAACAGTCTTTGCCAGCTAGAGTAAGCCTCTGGATTCAGTTAATAGTTGAGTCACAGTGACTACAGCACCGATGGGTTTCTTGCGCTCAGAGTCCTCACTTTGACTCTCAAGCATCTCTATGGACCATTCTTCCGCTCTTGACTTCTTTAAAAAACGATGGACCGTGCATCCAACGATCTTTCATCTCATCGACGGAAATACCCCGATCGACTTAAGTCATCAGCTGGATTAAGGTCTGGTGGCACGAAATTCCAATGTGTTGGTCCCCAGGTTGACTGAATCTCTGTCATCCGCAACACTACAAATGCCTTCAGAGTCGCAGATTCTGAGTGAAGCCAATGCAGAGCTATTTGAGAGTCCGACTACAATGTCACTTCAGCTGGCTTTACTTTCAATTCTTCGTGAATGGTCTTAGCCAGTCTTAAGGCGATTAACGCCTCCCTAAGCTCAAGCCGAGGGATTGTGGATTGCGAGACTCGGTTCTAGACTTCTCGGACTCATGTTTGGAAGGTGACGTGTTTGCCTTCTTAGATCAATAACGCCGTACGACCTCTGATGAGCAGTACCACTCCTTAATCTTGAAACTCCCCTTTGCTACTGCCTCTTCAGGTGTAGCGCACGAATGGATAAGTCCAATGTTATGTATACTTAAATGTTCCGTGACCATACATCTCATCTCAAAAGATAGGTAAACACGTGACAATGTATTTCAAAGTCAGGTTAGAGCGTACGCCTTGCAATCTTTTTATTCCATAAAACGCGGAAATCTCCGAACGAAATACGAGTGAATGCATTCTTAGGCAAACAAACAAACAAGCTAAGAGTGAGTCATCCATGTTCTGTACCCTGAAGCAACAGGAGATGAAGGAATACATTGTCAAGTCTTTGAGAATCTTCGTTTTGTGAACATTATTTAGTAAATGTACTTAAACCTATTTCATTACAGTTGTTCAGTATGAATGACGTCACACGTGTCCTTTTACAGAAAATGGCTAAGAGTCCTGGCACCAGAAAGCAAGAAAACTTGCTTTTGTTGTAAAAATCTGCAGAATACCCTGTCAATGTGTTGCCTTAGTTTATCGCGTATTGCATTCCGTTATCTGACTTCACGTGGATATGGATTTCCCTCGAATTAAAAAACGAATTTTCTGCTGCACAGTACAGAACGAGAAGACACAAAGCTGTGCTGTCTCAGCTGAATGAACTCACCATTCTATCCTGCTTTAGAAACGTGGCCAGCACTGGAACACTCTTGGCCGGGCAACGAATAGTCTCTGACGGCTTTACCTGAACAGAACACTGTGGTACCTCTGATCCAAAGAATTTGTTCATATTGTGTAATGTGTACTCTTCCAAGGCAAAGCCTTCTCTTAAGACAAAGATGTGTTCATCGGACCCTCTCTTGTCGAGGAAGTGAAGTTGGGGAACAGAGGAGTAACAGAGGGGAAGGCTGATAGATGAATCCCGTACTAACGTTTCCAACTTTCTGACACCAAAGATGTGCTCAACCTTGCCGGTTTCTAAGTTGATCACGACAGCAGGCTCATTCAAGAGAACCATGTGTGCATTCGATGCAAATACAAAATTGGTGCCAGGTCCAAGTCCATAGCCAACATTAAGCATCTTTCTAAATGCACCAGTTGAAGTGTCATAAAGACGTATGAGCCTCCACCTATCTATAAGCGCTAAGATAGTTCCATCAGGAGAAAATGCCACACTGAATGTGTAAGTCAAAGTTTTGAAGTGTTTTGAAGCATTGAAACAGAAGTCAATATCATTTTTCACGTCACCGTGTTGATAATGAAAGATGCGAAGCTTCCTAGATGTGGTGTTTATCAGTATGTGCCCCCCTGGACTAACAGCCACCACCTTAACATCTGGGTCACATCCGGTTCGGACGTTTTCCACGTTGGCCTTCAAACCATCCAACACAACAATTCTTCCATCCCTTAGGAGAACAACAATTTTCCATTGTTGGCTTGAACCAAACACGAAACACGACTTTGCATTCGGCAAACTCTTTATCAATTTCGCTTGGTTCAGAGATGAGAAATCTCGAATCTCAACGAATTCCTGTCTGTTCAAATACACGAGGAACTGATCATCAGGCGAGATGCAAAGGGAGGCGGAAATCGGTAATTTATGTTCAAAAGACACATCCCATTCGCGATTACAGACAAGGCAAATGTCATGTAAAGCAACCACGATCCTAGTCGCTGACACACTGATTAATGTGGAGTCATCAAACTCGTAAAAAAGCCTTTGTTCAATAGATCCATGTGGCAAACTTTTATCCTGGAGATAACTAATTGCGTCTTTGGACAAATCATGTCCAAGGTTCGAAACAGAGAATTTAGCGATGATTAAATCCATGTAACGGGAAAATGGAAGACGCTTCACCTGAAGACACGTATAAATGCGATTATCTTCCAGTATATTTTTCAGACATTCCACGATAATGGCACATCCTTCATTCTTTCTCAAAAGGCTTGCAAACAGAAACTTCCAATCTTTGTCATAATGGACCATTAGAACTATTACTAAAGCTAGAAACTGGAATTCAAGAATTCTTTCTGTCCCACGAGTAAGTTCAAGTGACTGCAGCATCAACCTCGGATCACCGCGCATCGAGTTGTTGTATTCGAAGAAGTGATTTGCTCCTAGACAACGTTTTTCCTTCAATTTCTGGCACGCCACAGCAGCGATTGTTGATTTGCCGTTGCCTGACTGTGCAGTGATTAACATAAGACGAGAACTTGACTGATGACCTTCAGCAAACGAGAATATGTCATCTAGAAGCCACTGTCGTGTGCTTGGGTCATACGCTTCGACATGAGACTCAATGAGAAGTGCAAAGTCAGGATTTGCAAGGTTATCGAATTTCTCCGATTTTTCTTCCGTTGTTAACTTTTCCATTTTCTTCAATATCTCCGAAATTTTCGTTGTGTTAGCAGCAATTTTGTAGGATTGATCTTTAAGTAAGGAAGTTTGATTATCGATTGTACAGGTTTTGGAATCGATCTTTCCTTCAATATTTTTAACCTGCTCAGCTAATTCCACATGAGATTCCCCAAACTCCTTCAGTAACCTATAGCAGTCTGTAGTTCCTAGTGTTGAAGACTTCAGCTCATCAATCTCCACTTGAT
This sequence comes from Actinernus sp. WN-2022, assembly GCA_030867875.1. Classification (NCBI taxonomy): domain Eukaryota; kingdom Metazoa; phylum Cnidaria; class Anthozoa; order Actiniaria; family Actinernidae; genus Actinernus; species Actinernus sp. WN-2022. The sequence goes on from JAOWCC010000019.1 coordinate 101,791,765, forward strand.
CTGCTCCAAGAGACACTAGAGCACCTGCCATCTCCTTCCAGTACTGCTCAAAACTTGCACTATTAATAGAAGTGGTGGTGATATGGCCATACAATTTGTTCCTAAACCACTTAATCCTGGTTAAGTTTGCCTCGAGGGAGTTATCAGTTGAGGGTGGTAGGTTATCCCAACCAGTAGCTGGGGCTGAAAGTCTACAAATATTCCTCAGCAGCACAAACAACAAAGTTATGTCGAAGTCCTTAGACTTTGGTGCAGGGCTGCCAGCAGGAGAGTAAAGTGTGTCCCACTGATCCTGATTGAGAACTCGTGGCCTTCCCCTTGGGGGATACCTCAGGGGAGTCAGTGTTAACAAATGGGAGTTCAGAGACGCAGTCAGTGTAGGTGAAGGATGCATGTTGTCAAATACATCACGTAGAGCTGATGTGCCAACATCAACGATCAATCTAGAGAGCTTAAAGAAGTTGAGCCTTTCCTCATCTTTGTCGAAGTCATCATCTCCCATGATGGTAAGAATTGATGGGTACTGGCAAAATCTATACAATATAACGAATAAAAACAGCAATGTCAATAACAATGTTTCTGGCTCACTAATATGCCATAGCATATCTGGGAACGTTTGGTGTACAATTCGTTACTCACTCGCTCGCTAACTCCTTTACTACAGCGTAAAGATTTAAGGAACTGCATTCTCATTGGTCAAAATACCAATAATCATATTTCTGTTCTATAGTAAAAAATGGCTCTGCCATGTCGATGAAAATCTACTTCAATTCCGAGCGTGTGAAAATCCTACAAAGAAAACAAGTCACCACAAGTAGCCGCGAGACTCCGGTACGACGAAATGACGTAAAAAACGTCACAGGAAGTAAATGTAAACAAGATGGCGGCGCCCAGGTCTTCACGGGGCCAACTTTGAGGTGCTCGTCACAAATTTTAATACCTTTTCTGAACAAAGGACATATTAAATATTCTTTTGAGCCCAAATGTGTTTTTCACTCGGGTTTCAAGTCCTTAGGGAAGAGTATGAGGTGTCAATTAAGAATGCCCAACAAAAAATATATTTCTATGCTCTGTTGCTGTGCTCCACCGCACAGAAAATATTTATGTTGTACTGTATATTCTACTTGACCACTACACTACTGAGTGCTCTTGTTGAATTCACTGACAGCAAACAAAGAATAATAAGCCATCTATTAGAATAATTAAGGTAACACAACCTATTATCGGACAGTTTACTTTGATCGCTTCAAGTCGTATAACGAGGAGGGCTATTGCCAATGTTATTCTTCCGTCGTGATCTTTGTATAACCTGATTCCTTTCTCCATCTAATATCGGACAGCCAATACCGGTTATTGAACACACGACGTTTCTGCACTTTGTAACCATGGGAAAACCTTTAAAACATGTTTGGGTTGAGCTAGAGTTACTCAGCGACTATTTAGGCCTGTAAAACGTGCTTCCTTTCGGGCAAGCGTCACAGGCTGGAACAAGCATTGTTGTTGCCTCATTGCATTTAGTTATTTTATAGCTTCTTCACTGTGCTATAAAGTGTGCCTTGAGTTTTCACATTCTTAAAATAAACCGTTGCTTTGCGATGACTTACCTTTCCTTTGCCTTTTTCACTATAAAATTGTTCGTTTACACTATGGGCAAAAAGAAATTAATTCCCGCCTGAGTTCGTCATCAGCTTCAATTCGTCGACAGGGTGTCCGATAGCAAGGTCTGTGGGGTTACGTTGAAAATTTACTCTCTCAGCAGTGGAAATTCGCCACAGGGCGCGATAAAGTATATTCACGAGATAAAGGTTGGCCGTTAAAGTTCTCTGCTGGAGTTGTGCTGCTTTCGGGTATGATTTTATTCATTTTTTTGGGAATCGTGTGGTCGCTGCAAGAAGTACAGCACGCTCGAGGAAGGAGCGCCATTTCTGCAACAGGTAATCAGAAAGTCTTTTATTTCAGTGAATTTTGATTGTCAAGAAACAAGATGATAGGGTTAGTATCAATATAGTGTGAAGAGCCTCGGAAAAGCGTGAAAACGTTTTTGTGTGCCTCCTCTAGGGAGATATTCATTTGTTTACATGCGTGCCTCTGAAAAAAAAAACTGAATTACTAACGGGACCTGAAACAACCAGTCAGGGCTGATCAAAGCCAGGATCCGGCTAATCCTCAGATCGAATTGGAATTTAGCGTGTTGGTATTTGCGGAGAGAGGAAAACCGGAGGACCTGGAGAAAATCCCTGGAGCAAGGTCGATAGATATACCAACAAACTCAACTCACATGCAATGTATGGCATCGCATCCGGGAATTGAACCCGGGCCACAGAGGTGAGAGGCGAAGTACTGCACTGCACCACCGGCTCCCCTCCTCTGTCTGAGAATTCGTTCTGTCCGATAGCAGGTTGTGTTACCTTATATACAACAATAAAACGGTAAACAATACTTGCTTATAATGTTTGAAAAGAAGAGTATGCAAATGTTCGGTTTTGCCATTCCCACAAGAAGACATTTCAAACACTCATTGCTCGCCTCTCCGGCTTATTTGTTTCTCAATGATAAAAGACTCCAATTCGTGTTTGAAATAGTTCATCAACCTAATGAACACTCCCAACCTCTCGTCCTTCTTGTTGGGGCACCGACATGGCCGCCATGCCCTTTGTTATTTGAATCTCTGGGGATTGAGTGAAAACCAGCAATTGCCAGTTGCCCAAATGAAGTTCATGGGTGTCAAGATTTTTGCTTGGCCGAGCACGGCCTGGGTAACTTTAATTCTGTAGTTCCTTTTAGAACTTGAAATCTTAGAAACCGATCAGCTTTCCAAATATATTTTCCTAACACAAATGGGTATACCAATTCCAAGGGGGGTGGGGTAGGGAATATTTTTTAATGTAACACTCACATCAATGTAAATAAAGTTCAGGGGGGTTAAGCCATTTTAAAATTTTGTTTTGGCTCTCATCAAAATCAAATGCATTTCCTATTAATAATGATACCTAGCTCCAATGCAAAATGAGTTTATTGGCGTGTGTAATTTTGTAATAATAACATCAATAATAAATTTGGATAAAGAAACAAAATTGACGTTATCTGAAGTAATATACAATCATGTAGGTTTTGCAGATTTGACATCATTGTGTTGAAAAATTAATTCCAGCTGGGGTGTGGCTGACATTTCGAAATTTGACATTTCAGTAAGTCAGCACCGCAACAATTATATTCTCCTTTACACAATGCGTTGAAGTTTTAGCGAAATATACTATAATCTCTGGTGCTGCTGACTGTATTTGATGACAAATTTATCAATTGATTATTGTTATTAGTTTGCTATCATCCCATTATGCTCTCAAGTGGATATGTAAGAAATTTAGTGCAAACTTCTCAATTAATTTTTCGTTTTATCCTATGTTATAACTAGATTGATCAGAACAGGTTTTACTTGATATTCTAACAATCAAGTGGTCACTGTATTTTGCATTTGTATCATGTTTGATTATTGTTTGCAGTTTCACCTTGTTCCTAACGATAATCATAGAAATAATACAATCATTAAATAATTAATTAATTAATGTTCGGTATGTAACGAATAGTGAAAGACACAAAAACTAGCCTATCTGATGTATTTTCGTCCAACTAGATGATTTTTTTGCGTTATTACTCGCGCAAATGAAGTTCAGGGGGGTTTAAGCCGTTTTGAATTTTTGTTTTGCCTGTCATTTCCTCCCCTAGAATTTAATGTCAACCAATTAAAGAAGACCCCCTGCAGTTTTCTATGGGTAACATTTTGGTGAAAGCCTCATGTCTGTACGATGTTCCTTTCTACCCGTAAAAATCCATCGCCCCTTCCGTTTTGGCCGCAAAGCATGCTGGGACAGTTTCATTTGCTATTTCCGAGTCCAGAACCGGATTGAATAACGTTACATCGTTAAAATCATAGTTTTGGTAGTAAACACGACGAACACAACATATTGCTTGGAAATGTGGGGTAAGAAATGCGAACCTTGCAAAACTGAGGGGGGAGGGGTGGAAAAGCCTATGCCTTTGCTGTTAATAACGGTGCCCTCCCCATTTATAATTGGCTTGAATGAAGTTGCAGCGCTAAAATCATAGCGTTGGTAGTAAACACAACCAACACAACATATTGGTTGCAAATGTGGGGTAAGAAATGCGAACCTTGCAAAACTGAGGGGGGAGGGGTGGAAAATCCCATGCCTTTCCTGTTAATACATTTAGGAGTGGCTAGAATGAGGTTGCAGCTTCAAATCACAATGGATCAAGTGATGTGGCAGAGTTAAAACCATGGTTTCTGTACTCGATGCGACGACTGCCATGCGGCATGAACTGCGGATGGCTGTCGGTTCGCGAGCTTGTGATGACATTCAATGCACTTGGATGGAAAATAACAATCGTTTCAAGGAGAAACTTTTTTGGCTGATGTTTAGGCCACTTATTTCCATGGAGAAGTGCTCCAAAATTCCAGTTGAGCCTTAGTAGGTGGAAAATAACCATACACCTATGATCACTACCATGCAAGTTGCATGGCACTACCCAAAACGCGCTACGACGTAGCTAGCGTCTAACACACAGGTTGGATTATCGTTAGCGGTATCGACTAGTCTAATATAATATATATAATAAAATGAATAATAACAGGAGATAAAGAAACACAATTGATGTTATCAGAAGTAGTTTTTGATGTCGAGCACGAATTTTGATATCATTTTATTGAAAAATGAAATCCAGGGGGTGCAGCGTCATATTTTCTAGCCCTATTTTCATGAAATTGTGTTACATTTTCAGTATTACTTCGATATGCACTTGAGAGTATAATGGATTGGTAGTAAACAAATAAATACGCACCCAATTACTTCGATATCCACGGGTTGATAGCAAACAAGTTAGGTGTCCATCTATTATTGATTACCTTAAAACCTTGATTTCTTACATGTCCCATCTATTAATGTCTCTCACATGGAAGATTGAATCCTCCAAATTCAGCTATAAAAAGCGCCACTGAAGCTGATCTAATATGAGAATCTCATACCGGGGTGGACCAGTATGGGTGGGACTCTGCAGGGACTCTGCTCCCAAAACCTACAGCGCCCGTGAGGGGGTAGGGGGAGCAGAGATGGGATCTCATTTTGCTTCTGTACACTTCGTTATTCGTTAACTAGATTGATCAGAACGCATTTTAACTTGTGTTTTTGTCTTAAAAATCAAGTGGCCACTGTATTTTGCATGTTTGATTGCGTTGGCGGTATCCACTTGTATAATATAATAGATATAATAAAATGAATAATAACCAATAAAGAAATGCATTATTGATTTTATCTGAAGTAGTTTTTGCAGTAGAGCTCGATTTTTGACGTCATCATGCATAATACTTTCATGCTGGTACATGTACATGTACATGTACATGTAGTTTATGGTAATCATGATCTAAAACATTGATGAGCAGTAAGTGGTTGGCTGACTACATGCATGTACAATAAATTATTATATTTATGACTATTTTGCACTCATAAAGTCAGTAAATTAATTGTGGTTTATAAGCTTTGAAGACTGACTGATTTGTTGAATAAATTTTGAACTTGTTCAGTTCACTGACTCGATAATTTGCCGGCTCGATTGGCTGCTATTTTCAGAACAACTAGCTCGAAATATGTCATGACCTTGGTTTGCTTTGGCTGGGTTTCTGAGAGAAACTGACCGGTCGAGTTTATACATGCATATACAGCTTACACAGTCCGCGGATACTGGCAGCTTAAAAATAAATGATGTGGTTTTTACCCTAATATTATATATATGGCAAATGCTTAGTATACTTACCTTCAACGTTCGTGTATTTATCCTTAAGATTCCTATGAAGAACCAGAAGAACAAGGCTTATGCTGGTTAAGAGCAAATGGCGCTAAAACGTCAATTGAGTGAAACTGAAGTTACAGTTAATTATAATTTGGCTTGTGCCGGTAATTCTAATCAGTTGCGCTTCCGTGCTGGTTATGAAGTTGACACCTCGCCCTAGCGGGATATTAAATTCCATTGTAAGCCTGTGTAGCAAGCAAAAAATGCAAGCCGTGATTTCAAATTGTTCAAAATAGAATCCATACTAGCCGTTATATTTTTATAAATTTTACTTTCGATTCTGTTCAAGTGTTAGCTGAAGCCAACAACTATCAGATGGTCAATTTTCCAGCTAACACGTGAGACACGTACCTGTACACAATGAATTCATTTATATTCATCATGATTTCGCTCAGTGTGAACTGTGAAGTGTCAACTTTAACCAATTGGATCACAGCATTAGTTTCAGCATGGTCGGCGCGCAAAGTTTGAATACCGACACAAACCAAATTATAAGAACTGTCACATTTTAAAAGTTCAGCTACACCGCGGCGTTGTAGCAGCTCCGTTGTAGCGTCATTTGTCTTTATAGCCTTGTTCTACTGGTTCGTCATAGGAATCTCAAGACGTAAAGACTGAAGGTAAGTTTACGAAGCATAAGCTATATGATGAGGAAAACCACAGTATTTACAATATACATGCAAGCTGCAAATTACCACAGGAAACCCAAGCTCTGTTTGTGTTTTAAATTATAAGGGTTTGTATGAGATTTTTAACGAGTATTTGGTTGTATTTGTTAAGCTAGAAATGCTGGAGAGGTCGAGGGATAAAATATCAACAGAATTCGCTGAAATTGCATACAGAGCCCAATGAAGAACAGATAAAGACTTCAAGTAAGTTTTCATAGATTTTATTTCAGTATTTCTGGCTTAACAAATACAACCAAATACTCGTTAAAAATCTCATACAAACCCTTATAATTTAAAACACAAACAGAGCTTGGGTTTCCTGTGAAATTACTAGAGAGCTCTAGAGGGCGTGTAACTTTAGATCAAGATTTCTTTCATCAGTACCGCGGCCTCCGGTGTAAGGTGCCTTTTATTTGTACCTCGACCGGTCAGTTTGTTACTATCAGTTTGTCGCAGTTTCTCAGTACAAACTAATCCAAAGCAAACTAAGGTTTCCACAACTGATAATATTATTGCGTATAAGTCAAACGAAACAAGTCAATGAACTGAACTGTAACTCAGGTTGTATAGTCAGTTCAAAATTCATTCAAATTCATTCGTTAACTAGATTGATCAAAACGCATTTTAACTTGTGTTTTTGTCTTAAAAATCAAGTGGCCACTGTATTTTGCATGTTTGATTGCGTTGGCGGTATCCACTTGTATAATATAATAGATATAATAAAATGAATAATAACCAATAAAGAAATGCATTATTGATTTTATCTGAAGTAGTTTTTGCAGTAGAGCTCGATTTTTGACGTCATCATGCATAATACTTTCATGCTGGTACATGTACATGTACATGTACATGTAGTTTATGGTAATCATGATCTAAAACATTGATGAGCAGTAAGTGGTTGGCTGACTACATGCATGTACAATAAATTATTATATTTATGGTGTCACTTGTTCACTTTAGACTTTGAAATCCTTAACCCTAACCATATGACCCTGGTGTTTGCTGCTTTCAGAGAATTTTGAAAAAGCTTTTCTTATTCCTCTTTATATACCATAAACAGCAGCAGATAAGCTGCACCTTTTTACCCAAAATCTTCGTTGAAAATCGGGGGTGTGGTTTATCTGTGAGAACATATATAAAAGTTCAATATATTTCCATAAATTAATGTTTAAAAAAAAACAAAGTCAGGCTGTAGTGATTAAAAAAAAAACTACACAAAACGAAAAGAAAGGAAGCACTGATCTGACATCATTTTCACAACTTAGCTTGGTGGCTCCTGAAAGAGCCGTTTGTGTTGTTTGTTACTTGTTTGTTACTTGTTCTGGATCCTTCTGTTAAATCTTCTTCGTTACAAGATCTTTTAAGCGGTTACCGGTAACATTTGCTTTTCTCAAACAACTAAATGTCACCAGATACGGAAATCTCCATTCCACCACAAAGTTTTTTTGCAGTGTCGGCATTTCCCAGTAACTTCAACAGTTATAGTTACATGATTGTATACAATGTAGTTCCTCTGTAAACGAGAAAATACCACACTATTCTGGAGTACTCACACCAGGTACTGTACAATGTAGATGACCGAGTGTTTTTCTGCTGTTTACTACTTTAACAGTAAATTTGTCAAACTGATTTTCCATCTCTCTTATAATAATGAGCAATCAGTTTCTCCCTGAATAGATGACTTCCAGATGTCCTTGTACATGTACATCTAGATGTGATAACCACATACAGCAGATGAAAAGGCAAACTTAATTCTCACTGTGCTCCAATTGTTTTGATTTTGTTCTGTATTACACACATGGCATCTAGTGGTTACTAAGCTTTGATGAACGCAACTGCGAGCATTTTTTGTTGCCATGAAATTCAGGACTACATTTAGCTAACAATCGACCTTGGACGAAAAAGTAGTCAAGTAAATACTATGGAAAGTTCTACTGTATATGTGTATAGGTAAGTAGACATCATGAAGTTTAAACAATTTCAGATTTAAAATTATGGGTAAAACCACAGAGTAATCTCATTGAAAGTTCAAAGGGGCAAGGAAGGTGATGCAGATTATCTTGATTTTATTAATTCCTTTCAAATTTTTCTCTCTCCAAAATTTGAGCTTCTAAACTCAGGGTGCAGCTATCTGCGAATGCAGCTTATCTGTCGGTGTTTATGGTTCTTGATAATAAAAGCAACAATTGAATTATTTTATTACAAATAGACATTTATAAAATAGATTCAATTGAAGGGCTGTGTGCAAAAAGGGCGTAAGTGATTGTTGATCATGTTATAAATTCTCCCTTAGAAAACAAAGAAATTGAAGGAGAATTTAGAGTGTGATCAAGAGTCACTTACGCCCTTTTTGCACACAGCCCTTCAATTATAATCCATCAAATATTTTCTCTCATGAGTGATTGGTTGAATGAATCATGTGACCATAATAATAGTTTCTCTCTGCGAGTGGATACACCCCCTGTGAGCATATAAGCTAGCGTGCATCATAGAAAATATTTGAAGGATGATAACAACCACCACCTACCTTGTGGCATTGAAATGTGCCCTGATATTTGTCCTAAGACATTATCTGATCCTCAAAGTTCACAGTTTCCCTAGAGTTTTGTTCTAGGAAACTGTTCTCTTCTCGGATCAGATAATATCTGTGGACGAAATAATATTATCAGGGCATACCCCGATGCCACAAATAGGTTATTGTATTTAAATGTAAGACTGCTCTGATTGACTGTTACTCATGTTTGCATTTAGCCCACTCAGACTCTGGAATGTAAACACTGGCGTGATTTCTATTTCATAAAATTTCTTTTTTTCTACACTGTCTTGTGGAATGTTTACCTTAAAATTAAAGAAGTTGTTCTTTTCTTGTGGAATTAATAATGCCACTAATGATGAGTCTTGGCAGCTTCATATTTCTTCCTCAGTACATGTTTTCCACAAATGAGGATTGCTCACATGCTGTAACTTAGTACTGTGGTGGGGCCCTACATCTTTCCATGTGTACTATAAAGGAAAACAAGAATAGATTACCGTAAACACCTGCACAATTAGGCCACACGACTTTTTTGAGAAAAAGGGCCAAAGGTGACCTGGCAGCTGTTAGCTGATACATATAATATTTTATCATAAATGCTCACCCCAGATTCCTCCTTCAAAATCCAAGATAGTGGACCTCAGACTTGTGCCACAAAACCTTGCTTTCTCTTGCACTTTAAAGTGCCTACATGAAGTGAAAAAAACGAGTTTTATTTTATTAAATTTTAGTCTTCCATTTGTCATTTTGTGCAATTAAAACTAAATTTGGAGAGCGCGAACAGTATTTTCTTTTCTTGTTGAAGTCATGCATAATTGTCAAAATTATGCTGCCAACATTTTTTATGCTGTTAAAGATAATGCTAATTACATGCGTGATGTCAAGTCAGGTTTGGACATTTATATTCACAAAAGTAAAAATATGGCTGACGGCAAGAATTCTTTGAGAAACAATATGACAGATGGCATTAATAGGCCCCTCAATTAAGTAAGACAAATTTAGAATGAGAATTAGACCAAAAAAAATCACTGCATTTTGTATTCATGAAGACAAACAGATGTGCAAACCACTTAATTGTTGGTACAATGTACATGTATTTCCATATCAATGTAGTTAAATACTGCTGACATTTTAAGCCAATAAGGGATCAAGCTTTCCCTACATTATGTCTAGGTACATGTATTAAATTCTCTAAGTTGTAGGGTTTCCAATGTCAGAAAACTGCTCTAATTTTGGACAAATAAGCTACTGCAAGAGAACCTGCAGAGGATATATAACATAAATTCTGAGGATGGCTAATTAGGGCCGATTTCACTGTTTATTTTCTGTTGTTTCTGCTGATACGTCACATCAAAACATTATTCAATGAAATCCTTGAAATTCTGCAGTTGATCTTTTTCCCCTGCTAAATCTGTTTGGATGTGTTTTTGTCACTTATAAGGCCTTGGCTTGTGTCCAAATCACCACTCTTGGACAGTTGACAATTATCACTTTCAATTTCATGAATTCACAAGTTACATGTACATTGAGAATAAACTAATGCAAGACATAAAATATACAACAGAATTTATTGGGGAATAACCCAATAAGTTGAATCATCTCAATTATGTTCCTGATTACAATGTTTCACTTCAGGATCTATGCTGTTTTGTAATAAAGTGAACTTTTTATAACTTTAAAGTAGCCTTAATTAATACAGTCTTCTTCTTTTGGAAAATGCCCACAGATAATATATCATTCCTATACTATGCCTAGTGAATGTGGATACATAATCGATAATATAGGAAAATAACATGCCTGACGAAGTCATTTCACATTAAATTTAACAAGAAAACTAATATCGCGCGAGTCTCAAAGCGATGAGGGAAATATCGGTTTTTCGCGTACAATTTAATGTGGAATTACCAAGTCAGGCATGTGATTTTCCTTGAATTACTTGAAGATTTACAATGTAGTACTTTTAATTTATTGATATTTTGTTAAGCTATAAATAGCATGCATACATTCTACAGTGGTGATTCCAATTTCACAAATGCACTTGTGTGATTCAGCTGTTACTATGCAATTCTAATAGTGTTTGACAAAGGAGAATGCATACCAATTGCAACCATGCAGTGGACTCCCTGTGGTCATGTATGGGTTACCTGTGCTTTCCTGAGGCAAAAGATGTTGGGATTTTTCGTGTCCACATGTGGTACACTTTCGGAATAAATTATCTCAGCCAGGAAACTGGTAACTACACAATGCACGCGCACTTCTTTACTGCCATATACTTGAACTTTTGGCAGCTAGCCGTTGCTAAGCGTTGCCAACTTCTCCCAGTCACGAATCCCAACGGGCGGGTTTGTTTGAAATTAGGTTTGATTTAGGCTCGAGAAATGGGGATTATTTCAATTAAATGGCACGAGGCTCTTGGAATAGATACTGTTACAAGTGCTATTATTTGAGGTCTAGTTGCGGTTGGCATTGATTTTGGATGAAAATTCAAGAGTGATGTTCGAGTGATTGGCATTGAGAAATGGCGGTTGCATCCGTCCTTGCCTTCTTTCTTAGTTGGAGAGGTCGAGGGGTGAAATTTCAACAGAATTCGCTGAAATTGCATACAGAGCCCAATGAAGAACAGATAAAGACTTCAGGGGAGTTTTCATTGATTTTATTTCAGTGTTTCTGGCCTAACGGATACAACCAAATACTCGTTAAAAATCTCATACAAACCCTTATAATTTAAAACACAAACAGAGCTTGGGTTTCCTGTGGTTCAAGCAACTTTAAAACAAAACATACCTATCTTTCTTTATTAATTGTGTCATGTCTGCTGCCAGGACAGCCTTTTTCAACCCGCCATAACTCACTTTGCAAAGCACGGTTTCTGCAAACTCTGCTTCGGGAACGGAATCAGCCGTGTAAATTAAGTGGCGCGAAAAATACAACCGCTGACCCATAAAAGTGTGAATGCCCCGCTTAATCCCTCGCTCATTCCCCGGCAGGAGGCGAAGCTGTGAAAAAAAGGGCTAGACTGCAGAATACCCTACCACATAATCTACCTTACACGTTGACAGTCAACGCGTTGTCACGGTCAAACATATAAATGAAATTGAAAATGAAATGAAATAATGAAATAAAATTGTAAATTGGCATAACGTCCATTATCAATCTTGCTATTATCTCTATATATTACTACCTTCGTTCTACAAACAACCGCAGTCTACTCGTTGACGCGATCAATGACGCGTTGACATGATAAATAAAGTGTACTCTATATATTACTAACTTCGTTCTACAAGCAACCGCAGTCTACTCGTTGACGCGATGACGCGTTGACATGATAAATAAAGTGTACTCTATATATTACTACCTTCGTTCTACAAGCAACCGCAGTCTACTCGTTGACGCGATGACGCATTGACATGATAAATAAAGTGTACTCTATATATTACTACCTTCGTTCTACAAGCAACCGCAGTCTACTCGTTGATGCGTTGACGCGTTGACATTTCTACAATACAGCTTGCTGTGGTGGGGTATTCTGCAGTCGTTCCAAAAAAAGTGTATCTCCCGCCTACCACTACCAGGGCACTTAAACAGAGTAATTTACAGTGACAGTCCCCGCTTGACCCCGGTAATGCCCGAATGCGAATGAGGTCCGGGGGTTTCAAATGACTGATGCATTAGTAGTTCTCAGAGAGAAGTGAAGTGCTACCATCTACAACACCAGAATGCATTCACCAAAGCCTGTCGCAGTGAGCAAAATGGCATCAATCCGCCCTTGGAAGTACTTTATACAGTACTCAACTACTCAATATAGTTGTGGGAATTTGACACCTAATCATTAGGTAGAGCATGTATTTCAATACATCTCCATGATATATAATTATATTGCCAATTGTTTGATTCCATGAATCAACATATAAAGTCGACGGCTGACAGTGACATACTGGCGACCTCTAGACATCTTACTGAAGGCTTCACAGCCTTGGTGAATGCTTCCTCGAATAAAAGCAGACATAACAATCGGCTAAACTGATCATATGAAAACAAAAAGCGATAAAACTTACCGTTTATAAATCCGTAAACAACAAATTTCGAAGTAGCGAAGAGTCGAAAGTGATTGACTAAGCAAACCTGGAAGGTCTTGATATATGCGAGTCGCTCATTGGCTTTTGGTTTATAATTTCGGATTTGGCCGTGCCATTTCCATTTTGCACTACCAGATCCTCTTCGGAGAGATCCACATTGCTATAGCGCTTGTTCACATCTCTAGCTCCCACACGTGTAGCGTGGTGGCTGGGGTTTAAAGCAGCTTTCGAGCTCGCCGTTAGAGTAACCAAATTCTGAGGCCTATGATCTAAAGTGAGGCTGACGGTCTTGGGGGCTATGCCATGCTGATGAGTCCTAACAAGGACGAAGCAGCTGTACATGGTTGCCACTCTACCGGTAATAAGATGTGAGCATGCGTATTAGACGCTAGCTACGTCATAGCGTGTGTTGGGTAGTACCATGCAACGAGTTTGACTTTTGAACCTTATAGAAGCAAATTGGTAATTGGCTGATAGCAAGCTGATCTCACAGAGTTTCTGAGTGGTCTCTTCATGTGAAAAAACCGGCTAACCACGACCTCCGAATAGCGCTGCGTGTGAGTGACGTCACGAAAATCAGTTAAGACTCAGACAAATTTACCACTTTTCGCGTTAGAACTTACAAGAATTGACTAGTACTTCAGTTCGTCGTCTGACTATTCTACCAGAAATGATGGCTTTCCTGCATTATACTTCGAAAGAGAACCTGATGATTGTACTGTCGAACAGCTTAAACGTTGGCTAAAATACAGAGGATTGAAACAAAGCGACAAACAGCGATCTTATCAAGCGAGTTTCGCGTCTGGGGGTGCAAAGATGGCGCGAAATACAGTGTTTGTATGGGAATCCGATGCCACATAATTTCCGTAAAATCTTCTGAAATCTTCTGAAATATTCACTGCCTGCAAACTTTAGATACCAGGTAAGAGATTAACTGATCAAAATTTGAGGGATGTAGCTGTACTGGGAAGCGTGCAATCGTGTTTTCAGTTTGCCATACATTTCGGCTGTTTAAAACAACGAGTCAAACTCAAAGTCCGCAGGAAAATTTACAGACAAATGTATAGAAAACTGAAAACACGATTGCACGCTTCCCAGCACAGCTACATCCCTCAAATTTTGATCAGTTAATCTTTTACCTGGTATCTTAAGTTTGCTGACAGTGAATATTTCAGAAACTTGATTTTACGGAAATTATTTGGCATCTGATTCCCATACAAACACTGTATTTCGCGCCGTGTTTCCCCGGCTCCTACAAAAAGTGGTGGAAATTACCTTGGACTGGCCTATTCGTTGCCGCAAACCACGTTTAATATAGTCAATCTCTAGCTGAATCCCAAACCTATCTTTTCCCATTGAATATCGTTGTAAGACTTCACCTAAACTTTGAAAAGTCAGGTTTTCCGTAAGAGATTCATCGGCGAATGGGAATATTGACTGTATATTGTAGCCAGCAGGTAACTTAATATTTGAAATTCTTTAAAATTAAATTCATCGGAGACCAAAGCTAATGTAATGGCTGGAAAATAGATACCAACTGTGCAAGATTTTGAACAGACTAACAAAGGTACGAGCTAATCATTTATGGTTAGACAAATCTTCACAGACAAATATGCCCGGAATTTTCTCTGTAATATTTCTCTGTACAAATGATATTTTTGTTTGCAAATTTATAGCTTTGTAAAAAAAATATTACCCTAAAATTAAGCAGTCTTGTCTTATATTTTGGTGTGCTCTTTCAAGCTATTAAATCAAGGGCACCCAACGAGTACTTTTTGAAATTCGTTTGAAACCAGTTGTCTGCAGCTATCTAGCCATTTTAAGGCGCCTATACTATGTCTTTTGACGTATTCTAGAAAGCTATTAGCTGTTCGGATTTTCTAGGTGGAAATCGCGTCAACCGAAAATACTATGGCAAAATATTCCCGGCCTACGAATTTGTTAGTAGTCTAGAACAGAAACAAGAATTTTCTAGCCCAAGTAACTTCATGTTGCAAAGTTTTGTGGTGGTACGAATTTTTTAGGGATTCTTTTTTCCTTTAGGCAATTCTTAGGGAATGAAAATGTGTTGTTGACGAATTGGGACGTACGAATATTCTTCTATAATTTTCTAGGGATTGAAAACAAATTTTCTAGCCAGTATTTCAGAAAACAATTTTCTTGGGACAATTTTTTCAAATCCGAAAGTTTTAGGCTAACTTACTCTCCCGAACAGCTTTTTAACCGAAAACTTCGTTGGGTGCCCTTGTTATATTATGTTTTGCATTTGTCGAGTTTTCAAATTTAATACCTGCAAGATACCCATTCCGTGCGACATTTCGGAAAGAGATTTTAAAACTTCATTTGTGTTCGTAAAATAAATCAAAGCATTGTAGATCAGTACATGAGTCAGTTCGCTTCAAAACTTTTGTAGTATACCAACTGGGGTTCCTGGTGCACTTTTTGAGAACTCTTCGTTGTATTGTTGTTTTTTCCTCTAATGGACTATCCTCACTTCGTTCGGGTCCATTAGAGGAAAAGAAACAACAATACAACGAAGAGTTCTCAAAAAGTTCACCAGGACACCCCAGTTGGTATACTACATATAATATTTTTATTACTTTTTATTATATTTTAACACCCTATTAGAGGAACGATATTATACAGTATATCTGTCCTATTACATTTTTTTATTACATTTAAACACCTATTAAAGGAATGATTAGTATACAGTATATCCATCCATGGTACTAACATATATTCTTTACTTCACGATATTAACATATGCTGTTATCTTAGTACGTATTAATACTACACAGATTAGACAAGTGCGTGTGATTGAAGAACGTAAACGTCACAACTAAGATACCAATTAGACACATAGCATATATAGGTATATTACACGATGATTGATAGTTACACGATGATTGAGATAATAACTTGTGATTGGTTGATGCGAGGAAAGACCACGAAATGTATAAGGAAGTGTTCAAAGATACCAGAGTATTGCGCTCAACATAACTTCCAGATACTAAGAGGAGGTGCTATATTCGTTCCATGTTCGAAGTGTGGTCGAGGCTGTCGTACTAGTTACGGACTTTGTGCAAAATGTGGTGCACCTCAACTCCGTCTCATTCGCAATAAGAAGAACCTCGATAAGAAACGATCTAATGAGTTGGCGAACCTCACGTATCCAAATGTAGTGGAATCGGAGAAAGATCCAAATGTAGTGGAATCGGAGAAAGATCCAAATGTGGTGGACAACGAGGATCACATTAACAATTTCGATAAGGCATTGGATGACCTCTCCATTAGTGAGAAAGATCTAAATGTGGTAGAATCGGAGGATAAGTAGGAATCACGATACGAAAAAGAAGAAAAAGAATGAAGAGAAATTGCTATGCGACCTCTCTTCATTTTTTTTTTTTTATATATATATATATTTTTTTTCAACAAACAATTAGACAATTGACAGGCATATGGTATACAACTAGTATGGATGATCTTATTAGATTACTTGGTTCAGAAATTTGTGCAAGCCTACATATCAAACCACGGTTGCATATTAACACTGAGGACTGAAACATGTTCCGAATGTCTATGCCCGATGGAAATGCAAGGAACGGAATTCATATGTCCCACATGTGGTCTTGTTTCCGAGATCGAATCATGCGAAGAAACAACTATCAATGTTACTACTCGGTTACGTATAGTAGGTCAGGATAGCGTTCGGTATCAACATGATCTAGACCGTACAATCCCAAAGCAAAGTGATAACGAAGAATTGCAACTACGAACGATCATGAGAGAATTACAGGCATACAACACTATTTATAAGCAAAATTATGACCTATCGTTTCCCACAAATGTATTAGTAATCGTAGCCGATGTATTCATTCAAGTAAAGAAAGTTTGTATCAAACGTAGCTATGCGAAACGAACTATTTTAGCTGCTATACTTTATCATGCATGTATACAATGTGGGTTCGTCCGATCTAAAGGTGAGGTTTCTCGTTTTATGCAACTAAACAATAAAAGCATATGTCATGGAAATGTCTTTATACGTTCTCTACATGATGACGATAAGATCGATATAGAATTAAATGCCGACCGCATAACTCCTCACATCGCAACGACTTTTGCTAAACTCGACCCCACCGGATTACTTAAAAATGTCCAACAAATAGTCTATGAGATTGTTAATACGGTAATAGAAAACAATATAGGTCTAAGCTCGATACTTAGAACTAAAGTCGTGGGGGCAAGCTATGAGGTGATACGTCGTTCAGGATCGCATATATCTCTCAACGATGCCATTAAACGATGTGGTATACATAAGGGTTCGGTCGCACGTTTTATCGGCGAGATGCTCGCTTACCATTCACGCTTTAAACCTATTTATGATAAACACGAACTAAATAGTAGTCGAACGATAACCGCCAAGTAAGAGCAGTCTGTTTCATATGTAAATTCACGTACTATCGTTTCATCAGCCAAGGGGGCTAAATGTATAAATTCCTAAGCGACCCTAAAATTCCGATCCGACCCTCTTTTTTATTTTTTATTTTTTTTATTTTTTGGGTCTCTGTGGAATTTTTTAGATCGCTTTGGAATTTCGCCCACGCTTGATGATGTAATGTGGCAAGACAGAAATTTGCATACGAACCAGACGTACGAATTAAGTGCAGTTGCTCTTAGCAAAGTGGAAATATCGTCCACGCGAGGTTTTCTCATATGAGATATTGATTTTTATACCAATTTTGCTCTCATTTCTTCTAGCACTTCGGAGCGAATCTGTTTCACGCATTTTTTACTCATTTGAGTCTCTCGGCGAATTTCAGACCTCATAATCTCGTATTTATCTGCTTCAGCGAGGATGAGACTGTATTCAGAGTCAGATATATTTTCATCGCGTAGGGCCTTCGATACTAGATCACGAATCGTATTAATTTTCGCTCTAGCCAACATAGTGGTTTTCTCATGCTTAGATACTTTTATTCCTAATTTTTTAGCTCCAATGGTCGTAGATGCTGAAATTAATCCACATAAACCACCAATAACACCAAGTGGTAGACCAATCACTATTCCAAACCCGGTTAAAGCTACTCCCAATCCAGATCCAGATAAGATCACAGATAGACCTCCTGTTACCACTGCGATACCATGAACTATTCCTTGCGCACGAGCATATTTCTTACGCACGCCTTCATAGTGTTTTTTTTTTTTTCGATATCCGAAAGCGTATCTCGGGCTGTTTGCAGTCGAAAATTCTTTCCAGTGCCACTAGCAAGCGATGGATAGATATTTGGTGCTGATGGAAGAAGTGGTTGAATTGAATCGCCGTCCATCGTATGTATACGTATGATTTACTCAAGCTTCAATACGAAATGTAGGGGGTGTCCACGAAAGTCTATGATACTACCTTTCTCATCGCAAACTGTGAGGCGAAGTCTGTTTCGAATTATTCCTAGGGCTCGAATTGGTAAAGGAAACGGCATGATATATGTCGATCTTCTAAACCACCCACCGGGCACATTAAAGTAAGATAATAATGTCGAGCGCTTTCCATCTAATAGTGAGAATTCGGAATTCACCACATCGCAGTAGATATATATTATTTCGATATCTTTTATCTTCAGGTCGTATTTTCCCTCTTTTAGTGATACATTTCCATCCCCCCCCCCCCCCCCCCCCCTTCGTTTCCTTCGATGCTGAATAGTGTGCAGAGATTTTTACTAAATTTGATTGGTTTCTTTACCTCTAAGATCCAATACTTCTTATTAGGTATATCGATAAATTTAACGATGCCAGCATCAACTGCAGCGTTGAAGTGGGGCATTAGGATTTTTATGTTATAAGACCCAGGATCCATTTCGTATGGGAATCCCACACCATCGACGTCCCACTTGAACGAAGCCTTCTCTGTTAGGTTCTGCCAACTTTTCTCAATATTGATCTTGACTAGAGAAATATTCTGGATAAGAATAGGTTGATCAAAGTAGACCGTATGATCGGCCGAGGTACAGGTGACATTTAAGATAACCATCTTATATATTAAAGGTATAAACTGTATGTATGTATGTATAGCTTCAATAGTTACGATGCCTCTCGTTGTGCCAGACAAAGATGATTGGTATGATGGTCTATCTACCAAGGACAAGGCGGAGATTGCCAAGGGTGGTCCAAGGCTTTCGAAATCTGAGCAGACAGCGCTCCTTGCCGATGAAAATAAAAAGGTCGCAACATTGAATGCTGATCTATTAGCTTAGTTTAAGAAACAATATCCACATGTAGATTTTCACCAGTTCTATGCATCCACGGATATAGATGGGCCTGGCAAATATTCAACGAGTATTTGGTTTCGAGATGGGAATCATGGCTATGTGGTCTATGGTGACGATGTCTCCAATCTATCTGCTACCATTCAAAAACGAATCGATAACGCATTGCAGGGGAGGGTTGATGGTTACCCATTTACGTTGACACTAGATAAAAGTGTGAAATATCCCATCGTAGCAGTTCCTTTTCACGAAAAAGCACAAGATATCGATCTCACTAATCTATGGATATACGTCACGCCAACAAAAAAAGTTCAATGTGGTCTTTCATAACATATTCAAAGAGACCACCATAAAGCATGTGACAGCAAAAGAGTCTCATCATTGGTTATCAGGTCCGGATTTCAAATATTGGCCTCAACAATTGAATTTCGCAACGTGGTGTGCAACTTCTGGATGTGGAGTGTCGTTATTCGATCCTTTTTTCAAAACATATCCACCAATTATTCAAGGGTTCCTACAATTTCACGTTTATTTCACAATACGAAGAATTCTTCATGAACTTGGTGGTACTCATGGAGTTCCTCTACCTAATGACTCTGTTTTCAAGCAAATGGATAACCTCTATAGCAAATCAGCTCTTGAGGATTTATGCACCGAATTTGGTTTATCTCAAACACCAGACTTTCGAAGGCGTGGAGGTCGTAATAAAGGATTAGGTGACATATTTGTTTACTTCCCCAGGTACGGCGATAAGAATGAGTATGAGTTAAGGTCGAGTGCCCCAGACATGTACACATGGACACAAAAGGACCCATTCTATATATTCGAAGATGAGGGCGGCAAGTTAGCTAATTCCAATATGATTCACTTTATTAGGGGTGACGAGACTAATGAAAAACAATACAATTGGTTTACACCACCAATCGGTAAGGGTTTGACAGATGCTGGATTAGGTAGATTGAATCGATCTGTCGAAGCTTTCGGATATTGCATTCTAGGTGCTCAAAACGAGCTTAACGAATCCATCATAGATAGTTTCAATGTTAAAACCAAATTTAAGAGCTTGGTCGAAGGCGCTATTATCGAAAACAATTCAACGATAAGCTATAAAAACTATCTTACAGCTATACTACACACACATAGGAAATTAGATCTAGCAATAGCTATAAAGGTACGATTACTACCAAGCAATCTTGAGTACTACCTCGGCAAGAAGGATGGCTATAAAAATCCAGTCCAGAAAGCCACAAAAGGTACTATGTTCGGGAAAAACGACGATATTAATGGAGTATTCTCGAAACCAAATTCCCACCACCAGATATGGAAGGACAGATACAAAAGAAACAATTACCGCATAATGCAATTCCACATAGTCCTACTCCACAACGAGTTCCACATAGTCCTACTCCACAACGTCTTACTACACAACATGAGACCAATCTAGTGATGGTATCTATTGCAGGAGCTGTAATCGCATGGGCGTTGTTTCGTTAACGTCGTTTGTATTGCTCTATTGTGATCACCACTATAGCTACGATGAATAACCAAACGTTCTCTGCTAATACTCCTAGAGCTTTACCGGCCATAGTAAATATGAAATTCGCAATTGATCCAATCATTCCAGGTAGTATCTGTCCAAGTTTCTTTCCCATTTCCTTTAACAAATCACCCGTCGTTTTTAATCCCTTCTTTACTGTATCTACCACTTTGTCGATACCATCTTTTACTGGTTTCGGTACGGATCTCGATAACTGGGAAACTATTACACTAACGATAGCACCAATAGCAGTTGCCACCGCAAGAACGGTCATTCCATACTTTCTGAAAATGTATTTGATCCTCTCACGTAGTGAGGTGCGTTCTAGTATGACTTCTTCTTTATATTCGAGTAATTCTCTTTCCTTACGGATAGATATTAACTCTTTCTTAGCTACTTTTTTCTGAGCGTCGGTCGATTCGGAGTCTTCAAGAATGGATTCATTATTTGCTTCCCGATTGGTGAGTTGTCGTTCTGCAAGTATTACTTCATTAGCAGCCTCTTCATTATTTGGACCTAAAGCATCTTTGAGAGCTTTCCTCATCTTCATACGTAATTTCAGATCTTTCTCATCACCTACGAATAGACGTGTAAAGGGTTCTTTGCTTCCAAGTTCACGAACTTTGATTTGTGCATTTATTAAGGAGATTTCGATGTTATGCCGAATGCCTGCATCCATATAATGCTCCTTTACTACGCCAACCAGCATTTCCTTTACCGATTCTCGAAATGTTTGTTCGAATGTGAATCCTCGAAGTTGGTCATCACCATGCAAATCATCTAAGGTAATTGTCTCAATTGTCTCACTACCTCCAGCTTCATCTTGATTATCACCCAATAAGAGAGCCATGTATCTTTCATTTGCTTCTCGTTGGTCTTCTTCATCTTCATCTCGTTGTCGTTGTCGTTGTCGTTCTTCATCTCGTTCTTCGTATCTATCGGTATTATCCTCAGGTCTCACATCAACGTCGACCCTATCTTCCATATTGAACATAACTATATATCTTGGTATATTCAACATGATATCGACGAAGTTAATTCCTATAGAAGCACTAAGAGTGCCACTCGCATTCAAAGCTCAACGAACCCTATATAGAAAAACTTTCACTCCATCATCTGCTAATCCAGGTGAGACGCTCTATGTGGAAGTTCCAACGATGGGAGAAGATATCGTATTAGTTCCTGGTAGCTTAGCACTATTGGGTGATATCGTACTGTCTGGTGGACATGCAAATAATCGTGTTGTTGCCAATGTTGGCCGTTGCTTAGTTATACATCGAGTTTGTAAGATGGGAGCTGAAATAGTAGAAGACATTGCTCGATCAGATCTCTTACAGACGTATTCCGATGTATATCTATCTACGCAAGAGAGAGAATCGAGAATACAACAAGGTATCCAATCAGATAACACAAATAAGCTACGATCTAAAGCCGGTGATGCAGGTGTTTCAGATGTTGGTGAGAATGCACTACT
Source organism: Actinernus sp. WN-2022 (assembly GCA_030867875.1). Lineage (NCBI taxonomy): Eukaryota > Metazoa > Cnidaria > Anthozoa > Actiniaria > Actinernidae > Actinernus > Actinernus sp. WN-2022. Next base: position 101,814,172 of record JAOWCC010000019.1, read on the forward strand.
AGCTGCATATGGTTCCAAATATAGAATTCCATTAGACGTTGATATTCTGACACAACATGGAGTTCTATATCCACATGCATTAGAAGACACTATTTCATTCGAATTAACTCTAGCCCGCGCCATCGATATAATCGTTGGATCAGATGCGACAAAGATAGGTACGTACAAGCTTACCAACATCCAGTTATAATACGAAGTAATCACGAGTGAAACACTAGCTAGGAATGCATTTCACGCATATGAAAAAGGTACTGCATTCCTATACGATCACGCAGTTCACTTCAAGTTAGTACCTATCGCCAAGGCATCAGATACTTTGATATCTCAGAATATAAATGTTCCACGACGATCATTTGCTGGATTACTTTTTCTATTCGTAGATCCTCCCACCGCCGGTTCACGAGATAGTGAAGCATTCGTAAATCCTGATATTTCGAAGATAGAGATAGCCATAAATGGAGTTCCAAATAGATTATTTCCAGGAGGTATGTTAACACCAGATTTTTGGGAGTCCGCAAAAGGATGGTTTGGTACATCCAACACTTCTATGACTCACTGACTTTAGATTGAAATTCTAAAACTCCTCAGGCAGACCATTTCCTGACACAAAACTCCCAATACCCTATTAGTTTAACTGATACGTTACCTATCTCATACTCCCTCCCCACTTGTCGAGGGTTTAAAATGGCCTGTATTAACATAAATAGTCTCCTAAAACATATAGACGAATTAAGGGTCTTTATGTCAAATCAACTATTAGATATCCTTACTATAAATGAAACTAAATTGGACAATCAAATTCTTGATAATGAGATCTATTTACCGGGATATGAATTAATTCGTCGGGATCGAAATAGAAACGGCGGTGGAGTATGTATTTATGTAAGAGCTGGTATTAACTACACCCTTCGGGATGATTTGTCTACGAATGAACTAGAGAATTTATGTGTAGAAATACAAAAACCTAGAAGTAAACCATTTATCATTCTCACGTGGTACAGGCCTCCCAGTGCTCCTATTGATACTATGAAGCATTTCGAAAATCTGATTGGACAAATTGATGCTGAAGGAAAAGAGCTCTATGTACTGGGAGACCTGAACTGCAACTTTTTAACCAATGACAATAACCTAATTACAACACTAAAGGATATCTTTACTATATATGAGTTAACTCAACTCATTAAGGAACCAACGCGGGTTACTGAAACAACGAGTAGTCTAATAGATGTTGTTGTAACTAATTATCCAGAAAAAATTATTTGCTCTGGTGTGTTACACACAAGTTTTAGCGACCATAGCTTGGTTTATGCCTACCGTAAAATAATAAATCCTAAGCATGCCGGACACAAACTATTGACTTTTCGGAATTTCTCTAAATTTAACCCTGAAGCCTTTCAGAATGACTTACAGAAGCAACCATGGGAACAGTTAGACCAAATTAACGATCCTAACGAGACGTGGGAATTATGGAAAACACTCTTCCTAGAAGTAGCTGATAAACATGCTCCATTTAAATCAAAACGTATCCGTCCCCAACAATCTCCTTGGATCACTCATGACCTGAAAAGAAAAATGTTTGAAAGGGATCGGCTGAAAGCTTCAGCAATTAAGACAAACAATTCAGCTGATTGGTTAAGATACAAACAAACCCGAAATAAATTGAATAATGATATCCGCAATGCTAAAGCAAACTACTTCCATGACACCATTAAAACTAATAATGGTGATCAGAAGAAAATGTGGAAAGCTATTAACGAGCTAAGGTCCCATAAAGTTACTACAACCATATTAAACAAAATTAACATTATGGGAAATACGATCGAAGATCCAAAAGAGATCGCCGAGGCTTTGAACCAGCATTTTGCCGAAATCGGCCCCAAATTAGCAGGAAAGATCTCCGATAATAATATATCTTTCAAAACTTATCTAAAGACAGTAGATTCCTCATTTCAAATTAAACCTATTGAAGGAAGGCAAGTCCTCAGATTACTAAAGAAGCTCCCTTTAGCTAAAGCCACAGGATTAGATAATATCCCTTCCAGGTTACTAAGAGATGCAGCTGAAATTGTTAGCCCCTCTCTAACCTCACTATTTAATTTATCTATAGCAAAAGAGATCTTCCCCAAGATTGGAAGCTTGCAAGAGTTACTCCTCTCTTTAAACAGGGTACTAAATTTGATCCAGATAACTATAGACCAATCTCAATTATCTCTGCTGTTGCAAAATTATTTGAAAGGCTGGTATTTGATCAGTTTTATGATTATCTTCAAGAACATAAAATCCTTACTAATAGCCAATCGGGATTTCGAACCCTCCACTCTACGGTGACAGCATTACTAGAAGCCACAGACCAGTGGTACTACAACATTGACAAAGGACATGTCAATGCTGTGTTATTCCTGGATCTGAAAAAAGCGTTTGACACTGTCGACCACAAAATCCTTCTTGAAAAACTTAAATTTTATGGATTAGATCAAGCCTCTTTGAACTGGTTTGACTCGTATCTTAGTAACAGGCAGCAACGATGCAGGGTAAATAATGAAACATCTAGTCCCAGAACCCTCAATTGCGGCGTGCCCCAAGGAACGATCCTAGGGCCCCTTCTGTTTTTACTCTACATCAACGATCTACCCAACTGCCTATTAAAATCTTTTCCTCGGATGTACGCCGATGATACAAACTTAACAGTAACCGGCGAGAGTCCGAGAGAGATAGAAGAATGCTTAGGACTCGACCTCCAAAATGTTAGAAATTGGCTTTGTGCAAATAGACTCACCCTAAATGCAACAAAAACGGAATTGTTGCTAGTGGGTTCCCACCAGAAATTGACAAATTTTCCGAAAGATTTATCTTTCACCATTGATGGTAAAGTCATAGAAAGAGTTACCTCAACAAAATATCTTGGTGTACATCTAGATGAAAATTTGTCTTGGAAAACCCACATTAACAAACTCATGAAGAAAATCTCCTCAGGTCTAGGTGCACTCAGACGTATAAAGCCTTTCATACCCCCCAAAGCACTGCTAAGTGTCTATGATACTCTCATACTCCCTCATTTTGATTACTGCAGTGTTGTATGGGAAAATCTAAACAAAGGACTTGCCGAGAATCTACAAAAGTTGCAAAACCGAGCTGCCAGAATAATAACCGGTTTACCTTTTGATACTAAGATTGATGAGCTCCTAAGTACTCTAAATTGGGACAGACTATATATTCGACGAATCAAACAAAAAGCAATAATGATTTATAAGGCTTTAAATAACCTGTCTCCTGAATATTTATCCTCAAAATTTATACCACGTTCAGCCTCTACAAATTACAATCTTAGGGGCTCATCAACAAAACTAACCCTTGTACGGCCACGAACCAATTTCGGTAAAAAGGCTTTTCGCTTTAGTGGGGCTAAGTTATGGAATGAACTGCCTGAGGATGTAAGGCAATCAACTAGTTTAAATAACTTCATTTTTAATCTTACGAAATCGAGTTATTTTAACCTTATGTAAATATTTCTTATATATGACATTCCTATTTTTCTTATTCGTCCCTGCAACATGGCTTTCATGTAAAACAGTTTCATATTTTAGTGTTTTTTATCTATGTATGTAACTGATGATTTTCCATGTATAAATAAAGATATTCATTCATTCACTCCCACAAAGTTTTATAACAATAGATTCTCTATTCTAGTCGATTGTCGCACAGCAAAAGATTCCTCTGCTCATGGTGATGGATTGGCACAAACTGGTGGTGGAAAAGATATCGACATTCGTATAGAGAGAACTGCGAGCAAAATCGTTAGCACTGTAAACATGCATATCTACGTCCTTGCAGATGCTCAGCTTAAGATATTGAACAGATCTTTACATAGTATAAGATACTGATGGATTCTCTCGTAGAACATATTCCATTCAACACACTCATAGTAGGTCCAACGAATTGTGGAAAGACTGCATTTCTCATAGAACGACTTCGTGGACCATTTCGTGGTAAGTTCGATTATATAGTATTAATTTGCCCCACATATTCCCACAACAAAACATATCATGGATTTGCCAATAGAGATCCACACTTATATGTTATATCTCCACCTCAGAATGCTATCAATACCGCATTGAATATTTGTGCAACCTTTTGGTCAGGTACCAATACATTATTGATTCTTGATGATTGTGCCGCATCAAAGGATGTAAAACGAAGAACTGACAAACTAGTAGATTTGGCATTTTCTGCTCGACATATAGGACTATCTATTTGGGTGCTATCCCAACAATTAACGAGTATATGTAAACCTTTTCGTGAGAACGTAGCTATTGTAGTAGCATTTCATACTGCATCGGTTATAGATGGTAAAAGGATATTTGAAGATTATGGAGGCACACAAGAATGCAATGAGTTACGAACGATACTTCGATCTCATAAGTTTGCTCGCATATGTTTCTGTTTACGACATCCTTTTGCAGTAGTATTAGAGCTACCCGCACCTATAACATATTATCATGACGGATAATAAAGAAATACTCGAATTGTTGGGTGAGGATTTAACAGGTCCACCACCCCTTACCAAACCAAACATATGGGATTCATATGGGTCTGACATGGGATGTACATGGGTCTGGTATGGGAACTATATGGGTTTGAGTTTTTGTTACATGGGATAAATATGGGTTTACCTACCATTCAGAAACCATATATGGGAAAAGTAAGGGTTTAAAATGATATCATATGGAAAATACATGGGCAGCACATCCCATATGAAACCCATATATGGAAAGCATATGGGAAACAGATCCCATATGAAACCCATATGTATGGGAACTGTATGGGCAGACAGGACAATAGCCATACGGTTCCCATGATATGGCACAGATATGGGTACAAAGTGGAATTTGTATGGGCGAAACATGGCACGCATAGGTAGAGGCCCATACTATTCCCATCATCTGGTAAATACATGGGAAGTATATGGGGGATGCATGGGCTAAAATGGTTCTTTATTCGCGTAGATCCCATATGAAACCCATATACATGGGAATTATATGGGCAGAGACTGTAACAACCCATACGGTTCCTATGATATGGCACAGATATGGGTACAAGGTAGAATTTGTATGGGCGAAACATGGCACACATAGATAGAGGCCCATACTATTTCCATCATCTGGTAAATACATGGGAAGTATATGGGGGATGCATGGGCTAAAATGGTTCTTTATTCGCGTAGATCCCATATGAAACCCATATACATGGGAATTATATGGGCAGAGACTGTAACAACCCATACGACCCCCATGATATGGCAAAGATATGGGCAGTAGATGGGATTTGGATGGGCAGAATGAAGACACAGAGACCACACAGACATGAACCCATACCTTTCCCAGCATCTGGGATACACGTGGGAAACATATGGGGGATGCATGGACAAATGTTTCATTGCTCGTATGACTGATCCCATATTAAACCCATATGCATGTATGGGAGTTATATGGGCAGAGAAGATAATAGCTGACACGATCCCCATGATATGGCAAGGATATGGGCAGTAGATGGAATTTGTATGAGCAAAAATAAGGCAAATTAACAGGAATATGTGTATCACATTCATTGTTTAGATTAATAAGACTGCATGGACTATGCTTTAAGAGCTCACTAAGGCACATGGGAAATATATTTAATGCTGTCCGATCCAGCGTAAGCGCAATTTTTTTTCAACCCAAACTTAGATCACGGACTGATATGCTAATAACTGCGTAGAAAATTGAAAATCGCTTTGTTTGGTATATTATATGTTTGAAACATTTTAAGATTTTGAAACAAGTCAAAACAGCGAAGAAAAATCCTCTAGACCACGGCGCATGATATACCGACTTGTACGTTTATACTTTTGTCTGATACCAAGCGGATGTCGAGGCGCCGGTATAACCATGCAGACTTCATTTTCCAACGGAACTCGCGGTGCCTTCATCCGCCTGCATGGGAGGCCAGCTACATGCAGGGATCCAAAGCCACGAGGGAACACCGTCGTGCATTGCGGCTAATTGAAATGCCTTCACAACTCGGTAAATTGAGGATGACGAGGGTCACAAGAAGTTGACGTAACTCGCGATTGTCAATTCTCAGGTTCAAATTTGGCGAGAGTTGGCGGTCAAGCGAGAGCGTAATTGAGCAACTCTCATGTTCTTGAGCAACTCTCGGGGGGGGGGGGGGGGGGACACAGGGACAAATATACCAATGTATCATTAAAATATCAATAAAATGTTTTTTTAAACTCTCATGTTCCCATGCGCTCACATACTCGTTTGATCGGCGCTTAAACAGTACATTAAATAAATACATGCACAAAATACATCATGCAAATATTGCGTGACCGTTCAAAAGTACTGGAAAGCCACTGGGAAAATGTGCGTCCTAATGCTTCTTCGCATATTTTGGTGGGTTACGTTTGTTATTATTAAAATTAGATAAATAAACTGTAGAGTACAATCAAATCAGTTTCATTAGCCTCGCCATCCGAATCACAGGTAGCCCAAGCACTGTTTATGGCTATTTTATAAGTTTGTATGGGAATTTTTTAATCTAGCTTTTCGATAAACATACTGTAATAAAATGAATAAAACTTACCTGACGTCTATCTGTCTCTTGGCTGCGTCTGTATGCAGTTTCAGCGAATTTGGGTGCCTGTCAGACTAAAAAGAGCTTGGGCTTCCTGTGCTCGAACAATTGATCGATATTTGAAGTCCCGGATAGTGACTTGATTCCTGATTGGCTAAAACTTGTATTTCAAAATTATTGTCGGTTTCACAGTTCGTGTGGATGTGAACAGATAGAGCTAGCGAGAAGACCAACAAATCAGCCTTCATACCTTCAAATCAGCATTTATAACTAGATTCTATTGCTAGAAAGACTAGAGTAACTGCTGCTACTGAGAGACATAAACTAATTTGTGGATAAATCGGTGAAGAACCGCCGGGAAGGCCGAAGCCGAAGGTAAGCATTCATACTGCAACGTGTCTAGTTCATGTCGTGTACAATCTCACAAAGCTTTCATTGTAATTCAGTTCATCAGTTCGCTAATTCTTCTCATTCTGTCGAAGAAATAGCCGGTTTGTAATCTTAATTACGAACGATTCTTTAGATCAGAAAATGGGACTGTCAGAATGCTCCTCGAGTGACTGCATGGCACGTACTCAGACTGCATCAGTGCATGCGTGTTAAAATATCGAAGCTGCTTTATAAATATTAAGAAAGCTCCAGTTGTATTTCTTATTATATTTCTTCCCAGGCCTTTAGTTGCTCACCAAAAGCTTTTGTATTGTATAAATAAACAGAGCTTCTAGATAGAGCTGTCAGTCCTGTGGTCAACTAAAAGTGCCTTGAGTTCATGATCAAGTCAAATATTACATCACTCATCAGGCCAAAGTCTGGTCACATGCAGCTCGTTCAAGTTTTCAATGGTAAGGAAAGTACATGCACATTGTATATGGTCTCCTAGTTCACTGCAGAATACCCTGGCACCCCTTCTAAACTGTGCAAAATTTCTCCATTATAGCTAGCTCTGGTGTATTTATAGACTCATTCTATTCATGAATGATTTTAATTTGTGGTGGTTAGGGTTTTTGATTTTTTGGGGGAAGTTTTTAGAAGGTTTGTATGAGGTTTGAGAACATGCATTATTAATGAACCTGCAGTGGCAGGGTATTCTGCATTAACCGGTAGCCCAAATAAAGGTTTAGAAGTCGGGCATCAATTTAGTTATTATTATTAATAAAAATAATAGAAGTGTACATGTATGTGGTTCTCAGGTTACACTTGCATGACTTTATAATTTTAAATACATTGTAGCTACTGGTTTATTATAAGTACAGTAATACCATGACAAGAGGGAAATTAGTGATACAATTTCCCTGCAAGCCAAGGGAGAGTTTGTTGAAGTCCCGAGGCCGCTTCAGCCAAGGGACTTTTACAAACTCTCCTGAGGCTTGAGGGGAAATTTTATCACTAATTTTCCGAATTGTCATGGTATAACTTTGTAATACTCTGATCGCCGAGGAACAGAACAAATCTGTGAGAAGTTTAGTTTTCTCTGCCTAAACTAAAGATGTCATAGTTGAGTTGCTTTCGAAAATGTTTTACTGCTTGATTGAATGACCTGTGTTGTTTTTGAGAAGAATAGCAGTAAAACACAATGTAATTATGTGTTTGACTAAATATTTAAAGATCATGCATATATGGTTTTAAGTATACCACATGGAAGAAGCGGGTTTGAGAAATAAGAGAAGAATGTGCAGATTGAAATACGTGATCCCACATGGATTAATTACATGTACGTTGAAGGTTATGATGAAGTCGGGTCAGTTTGGGTTCAATTTTTTCAACCGGGAGCACAGGGCTTAAGTCGTGCCAGAGGGGAGCAAGAGTTGATGCTTTTCACCCTCTCATGTCCAGCCTGCATTGTCTTCTAGTTTTCCCTCTTTACGATGCAAGCGAAAATTAGAAATATGCATTGTTCTTGTTGAAGACAATGCATATTTCTAAATTTTCCTTGCATTTGTAATGAGCCAGGGAATTTAGAGATTAAATGTGTGTGAACAAACGAAGGAATCCGAGGCGATCATGGTATTATCATAATTATGACCTGTAAGCTTAAGGGTCCCTGCATGATTTCCTTTCAAAACTATTTACAAAAGTCATGTGATGGGGGCTTTACATATTTGATGTGAGCCCAACCCCTGCTAGATTTTTTGCTTGAGAATTAGCTTCAGTCTTTTGGCCGAATGAATCTCCTAACACCCTAATCTCACGCTTAGACTCTGCACGGGCAGAGAAACTCAGACTCAGATCCCTCACATGCTAGCGGCCTAATCTCCCTGACTATATCATTGTAGTTTCTAATATGAGAAGGGAGGAAACTAAAGTCACATGATGGCTTGATGATCGCCACACGAAACATGGAATGGAAGTAAAATTACAGAAAATCGAAAACATGAAAATCAGAAACAGAATTATTTTTCGGTTCGGTTATTTTTCAAATATTTGTAAAAGCGATATCTATGTGTTTGTTTCTTTGACTCAGATTTTCATTACATGTAATTTATAAAACAGACAAATAAATTCTGTTGGTTATGATGACTGAAAAGAAAACTGAAAGAAACTATCGAAGCTGAAAATCAAATTCCAGTTCTAGAACATTATATTCAAATTAGTATATTAGCAAGAATTCTTCAGGCAACTTTGAGAACGATTTCAAATGGCAATGGCTCACATGAGTTTGCAAGGATTTCTTGTCAAGAGATTGTAAACAAGACAATTAAAAGAACATTCAAAAGTAAACTTTGCTTACTTTGTAGGTTTTTTGTCCTTGGGCCATTCCACAGTATTTGGGACATGGAACTCTGAATTCTTAATTACTGACAACTTACAAGATCATTGCATTTTCCATTATTTGATAACTAAAGTATAAAAAAATATGATTTTGAAATGACGGCACACTCTTATAGTCATAAATTATCATTAATTAGCTGAAATACAAAATTGTCTGTCACGGAGGGGAAAACCACAAAAAACCTGAGCTACTTGCTTTATGTCAAAAACAAATAAAAAATATCAGGACACACAGTTCTTCACATGCACTAATAGAGAAAATATTTTTTGTTGCTGTTAAGGAGGTGTTGCTACATGTATAGTTTGTCCAAGAGGGAACTTTCCCCTCCATGACAAAATTTGGTATAAAAGTTTTGATATTTCCAAAACAGTCCAAACAAAATTCACAATATATTATAAACTTCTGAGTTCAAGTTCAATACAACTACATGTATACATGTATATTAAATGAAAAAATTCTGAACTGCAAGTTTTCTTTGTTCTATTTCAATAATAACAAGTGTCATGGAGGGGAAAATTATGTCACGGAGGGGAATTAAAACTTTAAAAGCTGTTTAAATTACTTAGAAATTGCATCAAATGTGTAATTTTCATACATTGTACCCAAATCAGATAACTGTAACCTCTGCGCATGCTCATTGCAGCAATGCAATGTAGGCAAAAGTTCATTTGAGCATGCTCATAGCAGCAATGCATTGTGGGCAACCTCCATGTAAGTGTAACTAGTATGATCATAGATTGACATCTACAGCATTATTGTTCCCAGGATTTTACATAATGTTATATTGTTAGTTAAACTAATGTTCCAATGGGATTAATTAAGACAAAATTTTTGGTTCTGTTTTCATTCACTGATTCAAAATGTCCTCATCGCCAGTCAACTGGATACTTGAAGACTTGAAAATAATATTAAACTTTCCCAAATCACTCTTTGATTCCACTAGCAGAGGCACAGATGATCAGTCTATACACAGTAGTACAATAATTGGAATTTGGCTTCCGAAAATACAGTAAATACAATTTTGCTTTTGTCACTTCTCACTACTGATGTCACTAATCAATTGTTCAAGGTTGTCAGTCATCTCAACGAAATTACTTCCGTTCCATGTATCGTGCGGTGAACATCGAGCCATTTGTTGAAAAATCTTGTACTCCTATTTTAGTGTTTTGAAATGAATCATTTCATTAAAACATTGGCTAGCACCCCTCTCTGAAAAGGAAAGAATTGTTGGTAGCAAAAAAAATCAAATTTGTCGAAACGGGACCTGGTTATTTCTTACTCAATTATACACTTGAATTTAGTTTTCTCCCTTGCTACTTTCTAACTACATGTAGTTACCATGCCTGATCTGAGGCTGAGTTCTTCTGCCCGCACTGTCAGACTTAAGCCCAAAATTAGGGGTGCTTGGTTACACTGCCAGTGGTCAGATTCATTTGGCTGTAAGACTGAAACTTCTCTGTTAAAAAGGCAGCATATAAACGGTTGTACTAATTAGGTAGGGTTTTCATTATATTAGGAGCCAGTAAACTGGTAAACATTACTGCTGCATGGTTGTTACTGGACCATGCAGTAACATTATTGTTTGCTGCACCATTCTTCATTTCCCTCATATTGCCATATTTCAGTAGCATTAAATCCTCCTGAAGGTGGATAATTAAACATAAAGTAACTTTTAGATTTTCATTTTCTTTCAGGTCGAGAAAGTTTACTGGAAGCACGAACCATTTTAGTTTATATAAAGAAGTCATAACCAAATAAAACTACACAAAGGTGATCTTCAATTTAATAGTCAAATTGACAAATTGAATTAGTGAGCTAAGACCTGATCAAAGCCTTGCATGTATATTTTTTATATTAATTAAGGTTATCGTATACCTTCAGGGTACTGTTCCGGATAAAATTAAGTAGCGTCTCGAATATTCGTCGTATTTAGATAAATTATACCTCATTTTAAAGCTTATAAAATTGGCTACAACGATATACCTAAGGTTTGTAATTTTGATAAAAGTGCAATTTTTAAATAAACGTCTTTTCCGAACAAGCGAGTTGGTTTCCAAAAGCTCCAACTCCACGGCAATTTAATGAATTTAAGATCGGTTTGCTTTTCTGGACTCCCACAGTCCTTGTTTACGAAATTGTGTCGGCGATTGTGGAAATTCGAAGCCGTTCTGAAGATATTTTGGTCTTCGTGAAACTGCTAACGCACAATCCAAGTATAGTTGCGAGAATCGCTCTCAGCGCCTCTCTTTTGAAAATTAAAAAAATCGCCGACACAGTTTTTTAGCTGATATAATTGCGAACAATCTGTGAAAATTTGAAGAAATTCGCACAAATTCGCGTCGAGTTGGAGCTTTTTTCAAACTATGTTTAGAACGAAAATAGAAAGTCAAGAAAACGCTCTGAAAAGTTTTAGCGGGCTGGCGAGACTGATTCTGGTGCCCCGCCTCTTTCAGAGCAATCAAACACCTTCTATAAAAAGCAGCCAATGATGTTCAACCAGTGACTGGGAAATGTCACAGTCAAAACTGGCTTCCCACCAGCAGCATGAAAGCAACACAATCAAAGGTCTTCGCGCTCAGTTGAGTTTCGCGTTTTCAATCACTCTTCATTATGGGCAAAACCAAGAATAAACCGGTCAAACGCCAGAATAAGGCAATTGAAACGGCAAAGGATAAACCAGCTAAAGACAAGAAGAAGGCAAAACCAAAGCACAATGAAAGCAGACCAAACGGACGCGGAAGACGAAAGAAAAGCACGAGGACAGATAAATTAGCCGAAGAATCAGCTCGTGAATATATGCTCCGGAAAATGTCAGAGATTGGGCATGTTGTTGTAGAATTACTTAAGAGGAATCAAGTGGCCTATAAATGTACAACAAAATAGTGGCGCTTTCTCAGTGTAAGCATATTAATCATTCATTTTGTCGAATTTTCATACAAACCTTCTAAAACCTAACCCCAAAATTTGAAAAAAACCCTAACCATTTTAAATCCCAAATCATTAATAGAACGAGTCTAAATACACCTGAACTTAATGGCGAATTTAGCGATGTTTTCAAGTGTTTTCAAGTGCACTTTTGCTTTAACAATTTCAGGACATGCTTACACTGAGAAACCCCCAAAATAGTTTAGCCACTGGTAATAAGAATATATAATTTCGAACATTTCTTTGATTTGTTCCTCTTTCTTGAACTCCAAGGACCAGACACGACACTTGTTTTGAAGAAGACATCTACGGATAATTTTAGCGAATACGCTTCAAATTTACGATGACATATTTATGTGAGAAACGATTCGATACAACGCTGACAACAAGCCACAGAGCGAACTCCGAACTGAACAGTAAACAACTACTCCCGCGCTTAGCTACGGTTGAATGCTCATGACGATTGATGTGGTGTATGAGCTGTCAATCAAAATATGTAACGCAATCTTCGGTAAAATGTTTCTTTTTGATATTTCTCCGTCTAGATAAAAAAAAAATCAACCACTTTTTTTTCCGTTGGATACTTAACACTCTAAACTTTGTTTTTACGTGAAAAAATTTTTTTTTGAAAAATTCGGCTCTGAAGCTATACGATAACCTTAAGCTGAGGCACTATTTGTCGTTATTGTTCATCACAAAATTGTTGAGGGCTTATATGCTAGTTTTAAGAACATCACATTTCCAAAGGAAACTATCAGCCGATAGTTCCAAGACAAACCCAGTCTGTTTGTCGTTATTGTTCATCACAAAATCGTCTTACGCTCTCAGCGGGCACTGATAGTTCGCATCCACGGATGATAAGTATGAGGTCACATGATCACTTTTAGCTTATAGTGAGTGCATGCCAAAATTTTCTGGTGAACTATAACGCCTTATAGTTTGCATCCATGGACGACAACTATCACTTCTAGTGATCGGTTTTAGACAATGAGTGTGCACCAAAATGTTGTGGTGAACTATTAATAATAACAGATTGTAGCACCCTGAGGGCGGAAGAGAATTTTGTAATGAACAATAATGACAAATAGTGTGTCTGTCTCCGAACTATTATCCAAATTTACCTTGGAAATTTGATGTTCTTAAAACTAGCATAATTTTATAAGCCCTTGAACTGCGTCCTCAGACTTATAGTTGGTTTCAGAACATGAAATTTCCATGGGAAACTATTTTTAAAACAATTATTCACCAAAGTGAGCCACTTGTTTTAGTAATAAGTATATACCACACATTAGTGAATAGTCAGCACCAAATAGTTATTATTTTCAGTCAATTGGACAAAAACTTCTGTAAGGTGATCACTGCTTCGCTCGGAGCTGAATATGAAATCTTATTCACTGTTTGATTAGCCAATCAGAGCGTGCAAAGAGCACTATTCACTGGTGTGTTACGTGTATACACTAATAGCCGATAGTTCCTCAACAGATGCACTATAAAGGTTCCTTGATTGACACACTATATTTGTATAATAGTGCCTGCCCTCATTTGATCAATATCCAATCAGAATTTGAGAGAATTTCCTGGTGACGCGCGCGAACTATAATGGCTGCAGATACATGTATATGAAGTTAGTGAGGGAATTAGCCCTGAGTCAACTACATTATCACACTTATCATAGAAAGCATGCAAGATAATCAAGTCTGTTAATTTAAGCATAATAAAGCTACATGTATATGGTTCTTTCCAACATACAGTAGATTCGAATTATATACAATTATAGACATGTTAGATCTTCTTCAAATCAATATTAATAAGTCATAATAACTTATTATCTAGTACAAGCGGCTTGATTCATACATTAAACACATTTTAAAGTAACTGCCTGCATGCTTATAATCACAGAAAATGGCACATGCAGTGTATTAAATACCAACGAAAATAATGCTTCAGGTACAAGATTGTAACAGTGTTTAGAACAACAGTACTTTGAAAATTTGCTGTTGAAAATATAAAACGTACTGTACATGTATGTCACAAACTTTAAATATATAAGTAGTTTGATGCACTCGTAAATTTATAATAATTTTCTGCTGTGTAATACATGTTAGACATCTACATGTACATGTATGTATTTATACCATGGCATCAATGAAAATAAAGACATTGTTAACTGAATTATGGTTGAGAGTTCTAATATTTATATGAATTAAGACATTGCAACTGCATGTACTTGTACAGCAAAGGATTAGGTACATTGCACAGCTGCTAGAGTATACTGGGGGTGGGAATCAAAACAATTTATGGATATCATGGGTACATTTTTGTATGTTACTGCATCATGACATGGGTATTGTATGGATAATGTATGGTAATGACATAGGTATTGTATGGACAATGTATGGTAATGATGTGGGTATGGGAACTGTATGGTAATGATGTGGGTATGGGAACTGTATGGTAATGACATGGGAATTGTATGGTAATGACATGGGAAGTGTATGGCAATGACCTGGGAAGTGTATGGCAATGACATGGGAAGTGTATGGCAATGACATGGGAAGTGTATGGCAATGACATGGGTAGTGTAATATTGGTAATGACATGGGTAGTGTATGGTAATGACATGGATACTGTATGGTAATGACATGGGTAGTGTATGGCAATGACATGGGTACTGTATGGCAATGACATGGGTACTGTATGGCAATGACATGGATACTGTATGGTAATGACATGGGTACTGTATGGCAATGACATGGGTACTGTATGGCAATGACATGGGTACTGTATGGTAATGACATGGGTACTGTATGGTAATGACATGGGTACTGTATGGATAATGAATGGTAATCAGATGTGGGTATGAGAAGTGTATGGTAATGACATGGGCATTGTTTGGAGGATATATGGTAATAACATGGGTGGTGTATGGTAAAGGCATGGGTGTCATGGCAAAGGAATGGGTAAGATATGTTAATGATATGGGTAAATTTGCAAGGAATGGGAATAGAATGGAAATTGTATGGGTATACTATGTAAATGGTACAGGTTTCATATGGCATTTATATGGGAAACATGGATTCTGTATGGGAAACGTATGGCAAGTGTGGTTTTTATATGGAAAAAGTCTGGGACAATGGCTTCTCCCATATATTCACCATATCACTCCCACGCTTATCCCATATGCTACCCATAGTATTCCCATTTACAACCCATGTATTACCCATCCCTAAATATTATAAATAATTAATCTTACCCATATACTCCCCATATATGAAAACCATATGGCCATATATGGGAACTATCTGGATTTTAGACAAATCCATACTTTTCCCATATACTTTTATATGGGCAATGTATGGACCAGATATGGACCATATATGGGTTTGAAAATATTGCCATTTAGACAGCATGTAACCCATATATGGGAATCATATGGCCCATACAAATCCCATGCACAACCCATCACATACCCATATATGGAACTTGAATGGGCCCATACAAAACCCATACAAGGGCCATATATGGCCCATATCAGGCATGTTGGTAAGGGACTACCTAAAACAGAAGACGTTGCATCAGATAATCGCGAATCACTTTCCATATTAGCTGCAACTGGTACAACGAAAGAATATCTGGGTAAGAATTTCTCTCTAGGAGATATTGCTAGACTATCTGAAAAAGAAGTAGATAGATTATATAGAAGGTATCAGGCCATTCTAGCTAAGCAAATAACAGAAAGTTTAGTCAATGGTGTGATGCGTCTAGCTACACGTTTAGTTGCATACCTAGTACCAATAGATTCTCAAGAAGCATTGATCAAAGACCTACAAGATGACCAACTAGTCCGTAACGAGATTAGTGCTGCCACTGGTCTATTATCACTTAAAGCAGGTCGATTCGTGGCTCTAGCTAGTATCTTGTTCCATGTATCTGGTCACATAGTCCTTCCTGGTACACCTATTGAATCTTCGCACGTACCTACTATATCGAATCAAGATGGAGGAACAGACGGATCAGATAACTGCGAATCCACCGAAAACAACACCAACTAATGTAAAAGATCCAAAGCGTGTTGCCGCTGGAAAAGCATTAGCACTAAGCAATAAACTTGCAAGAGAGGCTCAAAAGAGAGAGATTGCACGTGAAAGCGAATTATCTAAAGAAATCGACGTAGATGAAAGTTGGACTAAAAACATATCTACTAATACTACTATCGCAGTTATTGGTACGGGTGCTGCATTGGTTGGTGCATACTATCAATACAAAAGATACAGATATGACACTACTAAGAACATTAGTACGATACAACGACCCGCGAGTCCGGTAAAGACTACGGTACCAGATATGGAGTAACATTTAAAGACTAGAGATATACGATATATATTAGGATGGATAAAGAATTGACGAAAACAGCAACTGATGCTGCTATGATAACTGGACTCGCTACTGGTATTGGGTGGATTGTAAAAAAGGCGACCAAGGAATCTATGCTTAACGATCCTTCTATTTCTATCATAAATTACGTAAAGTGGACAGTCGTAATAGCTGGTAGCATATATGCAAAACAATATCTCGAGAAACAAAAGCCCAAACCATAATGGCGTTTGCGTCAATTGGAATGGCCATTTTCGGGGCGATTTTGAATGCAGCAGCATTCACTGGTGGTGGAGTGATTGCTAAAATGTTAGGTGGGGAAGATACAGAACGAGAAAGGCATAATAGGGCTATGGAGAAACTTGATGCTGCTAGGGAGGCTTACATTGAAAAACGTCGAAAATTGTCTGATTGGTCGAGCGAACAGGAAGTCATTGAGCGCAATATATACAACACTACAAACGATGTCAACAAAGATTTCGTGCGATCCGATAAATTACGTCAGAAATTGAAACAACTCAAAGAAATGAAGGAACCTCGTTTATCAGACTACTATCGACCTTCGAGCAAACAGAAGACTGGTGAGATGATTTTTGTTGGTAGTGGAATGCTAGTCGGTGGATATGCTATTAGTCGATGGTTATAGATATGATTTTACATTCGACGAGGTACTAGATAACTAAAATACAAAAAAAAAACGGAAACAAATAATAAGAACGTTGGATAGATGAGTTCTTATTTTTATTTTTCATCTTCGTGTTAGACCTAATCGTTATGTTATATATTATGGATACTCGCCTTGCAAATATCTTCTATGGTGCTAAGGGATACTGGAAAGGTCGCTCTGCAATTGGTAAGTTATCGGTGGCTGCAAAGGTATCGGAAGATGCGACTAAGAGTTGGTTGGAGAAACAAGCCATGTGGAAAATATATCTATCACCACCACACTATATTCCACGACCACATTGGACTGTATCGAAACCTAATGAAGTTCATCAAGCTGATTTGATCTTTCTACCTCACGATCGACCTGGACGTGGAAGGAAACTATATAAGTATGCTTTAGTGGTAATCGATGTAGCTTCTAGATATAAAGAGGCTGAGCCTTTAGCGTCGAAAGATAGTGGTGAAGTTTCTGCGGCATTCGAACGAATCTACAAACGTAGTCCACTAGAATGGCCAAAAACATTGGAAGTTGATCCTGGTAGAGAATTCATGGGACGTATGTCTGAAACATTAGAACTACGTGGTACGAAAGTTCAACGAGGTGAAGCTGGTAATCATAGGGCACAAAGTTTTGTCGAACGAGCAAATAGAACGATAGCTGAAAGATTATTTGGATATCAATATGCAAAAGAGATGGTACTTACATCTGAAGGATCGGATACGCGTAGTAGAGAATGGGTATTGAGGCTTCCTGATGTTATCAAGGCTATGAACAATGAAGTTACTCGACTAACAGGTAAGGAGACTTCAAATTCTATAGAGGCACAACAAGTAAACATAAAGACTCCTACATATTCTCGAACTATTGGATTGGATGAAAAGCGACTACCATTTGACGTTTTAGTTCGATATCTCTATGCATCTGGAGAATTGGAAGGTGGAACTAAACGAGCGACTGATCCTGTATGGAGTTTACAGACATATATCATTTCACGTAGTTCTATATCTCCTAATCAACCAGTTCTGTACTACCTTACTTCGCAAGAAGGGAAAAAGGATGCACCGAATCGTGGATTTGTGCGTGAAGAACTACAAGTGGTACCATCAAATACTGAACTACCTCCAAAAAGGATTCTAAGATAGTAATTCGTCCATGAAATCATCATCTTCGTGTCTAAGCAATTCCTCAATGAAATCATCGATAAGATCATCCTCTTGAATGGTACCTCTATACCCATAAGCTAATGTATCTATTCCATTTTCTGCGATCCATCGCTTTGAGTCGAATGGTGAGAGAGATACTTTATTCATATGCATACCATACATTATATGACCTTCACTTCGAAGCATATCCATCCATGGTGGAATACTTTAATTCTTATCTAGTATGCACTCTTTATATTGTTCATGACGAATACGATGCTTCACAACTGCCTTCTTGATGCCTTTAGCTTTCCTCATCTCTTTACCATCTACTTTCAAAATTGAGTATAGTTTTGATCGTAGTCCAACATATTCAACTATGGGAATACCTCCACATTCATCTTTCAATTTACCAAGTACTTTCTTGTTGTCGATATTGTATGATGGATGGTCTTTGTCGTAGTTGCTTGTATCGTAGAGATGTTTATGAGTAGTCATGTCTGCATATATGTCTTCAGTTTCAATGTGTAACAATAGGCTATCAGTATCCGTATATAGTAGATTACAACGTTGTCCATACTGTTTATTGAGCTCGTTGTAGTAGAAGTCATACATCAGATGTTTTGAAAGATCTAGAATTGACATTCCAACATATATTGGACGATTCAGAAATAACTTACTTTTGTAATTGTGTACTGCAGCTAGATCATGGTCAAAGATTATGGATCGAGCATAACTAGGCTTATTCAATAAACGTTGTAGTTTAACTCCTTCTGAGGCCCGCACTAGTTTGATATCTACACGTTTACGTAGATTTTCCATTGTCTTACCAAATACACTATTGTTCATCAGTTTGTATAGTTCTTGCCCAAAAGTGCTCTTTGCTTGTTTTCGTAGATCCGTATTCATTCTTATATATGGCTCCATCCATGGTGATTGATTAAATCGAAGTGCTCTATGGATCTTTTTCAAACGCATACCTAGAGATAGATATAGTTGCAGATTGCGGTAGTGCAGAACATATCGTTCCCTACCAAATAGTGTAGGTATGAGTTTTTCTGTTTTTAAAGATCCATTTCCTTTGTATAGCTCATTGAATAGATCGATTTAATACCCTGAGAACCAAGCTTTATCTACTTGCATTCTTTCTGGAGCGAGTGGATAGCTATTATGTACGTTGTGAAGTTCTCTAGGATATTCAAGATCAACTTCGAGAAAGTAACCTTTATCAGAATCGATTTCGTGTAGGATGATTTGTTCTTTCGTTGGTGTACACCACTTAAATCCTCCCGTTGGTAGATATTGACTCATAGCCCATCCATATAGATTATTTGCATCAAGATATATTATATGGCTATTTGGCTCATCTGGATCGAAATCAGGTACGTTTCGATTATTTGCTTTGGCATTACGTTGAGAAACCATAGATATACCACCACGTAGACCTTTCTCAATGAATAGATACATGTCATAGTCGGTTAGTAGTTCGAGTTCAACATTGGTCTTCTTTAATAATGCATCCCACGAAAGTTCTGGACTAGTATAATAATGAGCCGGGTCTAATCCATAGTTATGCATGCATGTCGTTCGAAAGGTCTCAAAGACATCTGCTAAAAGAAGTACGTCGGATTGTAGGTAAAGGTCATGATAGTCACCTAACGTTTTACAATCAAGTACGTTCCAAACTTCTAGTGCATGTTCATAATCTTCATCAGATATATCTTATATTTTTAACTTACTATAGAATGCATTTTTCGATGGTAGAGAAGTCTCAGTGAATCTATCCCAAGAATCCATGTACTCATATGGATAGACTCCTTTACGAGTTAATAGCTTGACCTTCTCTGGATCGGATGTATGTTTTATAAGTTGTTGGAACGTGTCTGATGCCGATCCTGTTACCAACTTATCGAGAGAGAATGGTAAGAATTGAAAGCTATCAATGAATCGTAGGTTACCAAGTGAGAATGATATATATTTCTCCATATTATTTGGAATGCAAGAGATCTTACCTTCCGTTGTGGATATAGATTGCATTAGTAGGTGAGAATCATATCCGCGTAGATTGTGGAATACAACTGGGATGATAGGTGAGATACGTAATTTAAGGTTGCATACCTTATGTGCGGCACCTCGAAACTCGCCTGTGATATGGCAATGGTCTCGTACTCTATCGCCACCAATCAATGGCTTCTGGCAAATATGGCAAATCGTCGCTCCATCGTAAACCTTAGTTTTCTGGTGACATACATAATGGTTTGGTCACTTTGGATTTGATCTTAGTCTCTTCATCTTGTACACATAGTAGAAAGCGTTCGATAGTATCCGTACCTCGATATAGTACAGGTGGTTCGCTATGACCATCAGAACGTATGACTATGTAGCAAAATCCACATGGAATATGTTCTTCTGTTTTAAATGTGTTCTTCGTGGGATCTTGGGCAGGTACTTCGATATTAGTAGTTAAAGCCTCGAGATCGGCATAGATAATGTAGGGAACTTTTAGTTGTTTGTGAATATTTTGAAATAATAGTTTGTTATTCTTTTTGGTGGGCATTTCAATTCGAATGGCTCGATCATTGACTCCATTACACTCGGGAATGTGCTTCGTAAGAAGATCTTTGGTAGTGTATCCATGTAAACATCTCTCACAGAAGTATTTTCTACATTTATGTTTTGTTTGATTGAATAATAACTTATTAAAATCCTTGATCCAACAATAGTGTTGCTTACCACTATCTGAGCACTCTATTAGCAATAGATTAACTCTTTTTGAGAAGGTCTCCTTCGAGATGTGATGCACAATCAAACACTTATCCTTAGGATCCCAACCATAAACATTTCTTGGTACTTCGATGTCCTCTCGGGGTTTTGTTTGATCTTACACTTTTCGGCACGTAACGACCAACGTAGACAACGATCGTCATAGTTCTTTACGTTGATCACAGCTTTCTTACTAGCGATTTCTGGAGGTAGTAGTATATATGAACCTCCACGTAGTGGTCGATATCGAGCAATGTTCAACCATAGAATGTTGACTTCATCTATAACCCAATTCGATCCTCGACTGATCCACTTCTCAATGTTGTTATAGATCATTGCATGTGCTTCTACTATTTCCCTACGTATTTCTTCGTTGTTGGTTAAAATTGCTTGTGAACTCCGAAAGGTAGCTATCTCGTATACTGAACCCTCAGGTTTGTCAAGTCGTAGTGTGATATTTAAAGCTAGCTGAAACGTAATACTATTAAAGTATTGGATCTCTTCCTTAAGCTTTTCTGTAGTCTGCTTCATCACACTTACGAGGAAAACATCTGGATCTGATCCTAGTGGATTACCATCTGGAACGTCCATCTGCCATCCACGTAAATAGCCATTGATGGTCCTTGGCGCTTGGACGAATTCGAGTGTGTGTTCAGCCATAGTATAATACCTTAATAATAGCCTTTCTCTAATAGGGCGTTAAAATACAATAATGTGTACAACAAGTGGTAGAATAGAGAGTTCGAAAGCATACGTTAATATCGAGAAGTAAAGAATATATGTTAGTACCATGGGTGGATATACTGTATACTAATCACTCCTCTAATAGGTGTTAAAAATGTAATAAAATGTAATAGGACAGATATACTGTATAATATCATTCCTCTAATAGGGTGTTAAAATATAATAAAAAGTAATAAAAATATTATATGTAGTATACCAACTGGGGTGTCCTGGTGAACTTTTTGAGAACTCTTCGTTGTATTGTTGTTTCTTTTCCTCTAATGGACCCGAACGAAGTGAGGATAGTCCATTAGAGGAAAAAACAACAATACAACGAAGAGTTCTCAAAAAGTGCACCAGGAACCCCAGTTGGTATACTACTACTTTATTTCAAATCCCTAAATTCAAGTAAACTATGGTTGAACTGTAATTCCTTCTCGCTATGTTTACTGGCGGGTAGTGTATAGTTCAGACAAACTCCCCCTTGCATTTCAATGCACTTGTCTCGTTATTATTCTGTGCTTTTGAAGTCTCGTGTAAAAACATTTATCCAACGCTGACATTTCTCACTGAGTTTTGGAACGGAAAAGCACTGAGAAAAGATGAGAAACTCTGCTAGCGGTGTACCAATCGATGCTTCCATCTCCGAGAGGATATCTCTGAGCGATTTATGAAGGTTTTTATACATCTAGAGTCACTCTTACATCTTCCCCAGCAACAGTGCTTGGTAGTTACCATTACTGGTATGACTGGGAATCTTATTTCAGGTATTTCTTCTTTTTTTGATCGAAAAACCTATGAATCATGTTCTAACACGACTCTCAAAGTCACTGAAATACTGTAAACAGCCGCGTGTGTTTGTCTGAGTTTTGCGGGGGGTCTCGTTTCAGACAATCTATTTTTAGACCTCACGCGCAGCGCTATTGCCGAAGGGAATAAAAGAAGAACAAATGGAATGTTGGGATTCCTGTAGCGTAAAATCCTCAGAGTCTGGCGGTTGTGAGAAAAAAAAAAATTCAGTCAGCAATCAGTACCATAGGTAACCCAATTCCTATTTCAATTGCAGTCATGCGTAACAATTATGAACTTCCAATTAGTCGTGGCAAGTTTGTTTTATTAATAAGCTAGATGCCGGCGGTAGTTGGGAAGGTCTGTACCGTGTTACAGAAAATACTTTACGTTACAGGTAATATTATGGGTTTGCTATCTCATTTTATTTATTTTCCTTCCCGCTCATTCCCACCCAAGCTTATAACGGTTTACTGCCTCTTGCTCCTCGGCTTACGGACTCGCATTTCCCGTAAATCTCCTTATCCGTACGGTATGCCTATGGGGAGCAGGTTGCAGTTGAAATAGATTACTACTACTACTTCTACCCATCCAGTTTACTAACCTCGCCCGATCGGCTTAACTTTTGTGATCCCTTTACCGTCTGAGCTAAACCCCCGAGGATTATTTTTTTACAATTATGAAAAACAGGGGACCCAACTAGGTTGTCAGCAGGTAGAGGTACATTGGCCACTTACAGTTACAGATAGCCTCCTCCACAGTACCCTGGGTACCAGAGGTTCTAGCCAAATTTAAAGTTTAAGATCGACGAGAAGGCTGGGAGAACCAGCCTTCTCGTCGATCCTAAACTTTGGCAAGAACCTCTGGCACCCAGGGTACATCCACAGGCAACTGTACAGGAAAAACGAGAGAAAAGACAATGAAAATAATTTCCCAAATTTTGGAGGAAATAAATTTGAATGTATGAATTCCAAAGTTAGTTCTAGCTTTTAGTCTAACCAGGTTCGTGTTAGCAGCATATCTTGTGTTTTAAGAATGTTGCTCAGCTGCTGGAATAACAAATTTAGAGAAGACCGTTAGGGTATTTGTTTTCCTATTTATAATTTTATTGGTAAATTCAGCAATTCTTAATTTGAATAAATTATCAAGTTTTAGAATACCAAGAATGTTGTAGTAAGGTGAAGCACTTTCTCTTTGATATGCGAAACACATACTTTTAAGGTTACCGGATACCTTCAAAACGAAAAAGATGGGAAAATATTTTTTTCGTACAGCAATGTAGTTTTAGTAGTAGTGTCTCGTATGCCAAAAACTCCGTTCAATAAAAAATAATATTAACGGAGAAATACCAAAAGGAAGTTTTTAACCGGAAGTAAAAGGTTCTTTTTGATTGACAGCAGATCAATAAATACATGACAAGTGCTCACTCGCCAGTAACGACGGTGTGGGAATAGCACATATAAAATTCATTTCATTTTCCAATGTTTACGTTTATTGAAAGTTTTTCCACACACAATTCCATCGGTTGTTGGCCATATATCTTACAAAAAGCAGGCAGGATGCCCTTAGCTTGAAAAACAAAGAAAAAAGAAAAGCAAAACGAGGCCAAACAATGCATACAACTACAATTACAAAGCCAAACAGGAGTCCTCGAAAAACCCGACAAGCGTTCGTATTTTCACTTTCAGACAGAGTGCCGAGTGGTCCACATCTGAACATATAAAGAAGAATTGATAAGAGCCAGCCGAGAGAATATTTGTTTCCAAGAAAGCTTAGATGGAAACTAGACAGTCTGACGGTGATCCTGAATCGGTTGAACCACGATCTCGCTATTGCCGTGCTGTTTCAGACGCCTACAAATCGCTGTCTCCTCTACTAACTATGCTGGCATTCAAGGCGTCTCTATAGTTGTTCACCTTGGCTTTGCCCCTCGAGGTCTTTTTGTCTTTCCCATTTTTCTAGCCTGGGAAATCAGCCGACTCTTGCCGCTATCATTTTTCAAGTCGCACATAAAAGATAAATTTTCTGGATGCGGAGTGTAGCTTTGATCGGAAATCAACATTAGCGGGAAATCTTGACAGATAGTTGAACTGTGATGAGAAATGATTGGCCAAGAGCTTGCTAATTGTTGGAGAGGCGGGGCTTCAGATTCACTCACGACAGACGTGTATATTTTTTGAAGTGCTATTTTCTCGCTTTCGATTTTCAATCAAAATAGAGTTTAAAAAAAGTTCCCACACAAGAGGAATTTATTTGATTTGTGCGAAATTTTCACAAAATGTCAATTGATATCTCAGCTGCAAAATCGTATCGGGGAATTGGGAAATTCAAAAAAGAAAGCTCTTGACGACGTTTCCCGCATATCTATACTCGGATTATTTTTCGCCTTTTAACGGAAAGCATGATAACTTTTGAACTAAACCGAATTTTGAAATTCCCCGACACGGGTTTTGTAATACGATTCCTCTGAAATACGACAAAGCAAACAGATTTTTAAACTTTAAAATATTTTCGGAGTCGGAGCTTCTGAAAGCCATCTTACTAGATCGGAGAAACGGGATGGCGGAAAATTCGAGATTTTCAAAGAACTCAAAACTTTTTATGTATTCTTGTAGCCAATTTTATAAGCTTTAAAATGATACATCAATGATTTATCTACAATGTTTCCTCGAGGCGCTACATAATTTAGACTGGAAACGCACCCTGAAGGTATCCGGTAACTCTTAATGCATTTGTTTTGTTTGGTTCTTATTTTAGCCAACTTTGTGGTATATGTATTGCCCCAGCTCATAAGCCCATAGTTGAGATATGGGTATACAAGTGTATAATATAATTTCCTTAACATATTGAATTCGACAAAATGTCTAAGTTTACTTATAATTCCTAGATTTTTGGCAATTTTATTATTTATATGTTTTATTTGGTAATTCCAGTTAAGGTGTTCATCTCAATACATTCCTAAATATTTTATATTGGACTTTTGTTCAATATTTGCAATTTTTATACTAGCTGTTTTCTTCTTTGCTGATGCTATAACCATAAAATTGGTTTTCGTTAAATTAACTGATAGTTTATTAACAGCACAGTAATGTAATAATAGTTCAAACTCTTCATTCATAACCGTTTCTAAATCACTAACATTATCAGCAGAATAAAAAACATTTGTATCGTCTGCAAAAATGCGAAAGGATAACTTTTTAGAACAGTTCAATGGCATATCATTTATATACAACAAAAAAAGTAGTGGGCCAAGTGTAGAAACTGAGGTACTCCACATGTAATATCGAGCATTTGGGATTTAGTATTGCCAATTTTAACATATTGTTTTCTATTTTGCAGATAATTATTGAACCAGGACAATTGATTACCTCGAATTCCATATTTGTTTAGTTTAGAAATAAGGATCTGGTGATTGACAGTATCAACGGCCTTAGAAAAATCTAAAAATAGTCCACATGTTAAAAGTTTATTATCAATAGCATTGCTTAGGCTGTCAGTTATTTCAAGAATTGCCTGCTCTGTAGAATATTTTTTCCTAAAGCCGAATTGGTAATCAAAAAGGATGTTATGTTTTTCCAAAAAACTTTTAAGCTGGTCATATACAAGACGTTCGAGGATTTTACTAAAGGGAGACAAAGTTGATATAGGTCTATAATTATTAGGATCAGTTACAATGCCAGTTTTGTAGATGGGAGTAACTCCTGATATTTTGAACATATCAGGTACAATACCTGTTCTAATAGATTCGGTATAAATATAAGTGAAAGGAATTGAAAGCTGTTCGCTAGCTATTTTAATCAGTTTATTAGGAATATCTAATGATGCTTTATTTTCTTTCAGACCAGCAAACAGTTTCTGAACCTCAAGCAGATGAACTGGAGACATTACAAAGCTCGAAACAGGGGGATTATGTATGTAACTAATTGGATTGTCGTCTACGTTTTTAATTTCACTTGCCAACCTTGGACCTACGTTGACGAAATGATGGTTAAACTGATTCGCAATATCAAATGAATTTGTAAATGTCCGATTATTTCTCACAAGTCTGGTTGGATATAATTGACCTTTTTGATTTCCTTTTAATCAATGTTCCAATTAGTTTCCATGTGGCTTTCAAATTGTCTTTATATCGTTCAAAGTTAATCCTATAGTACTGTTTATTGCTTTGACACTTTATTTGATTCAATTTGTTCGCATATGATTTATAGTAATTAACCTTTTTCTTCACCGGCCCGTGTCATTAGAGTGAAAATGTGTGTAGTACAACTTCTGTTTAGTCTTAATTGATTTTAAAATTCCATTTGTTATCCATGGTTTGGTCCATTGTTTAATTTTATTACGAGGCATTAACTTGATAGGAGCATGTTTATTTACAATTGTAGTTATAACATTCATTACATTAGCTGATGATTCATTAAGATCAGAACTAGCATTGTATGTAACATCGTTCCAGTTTACTGAATTAATATCATTTAAATAAGCATCTTTGTCAAATTTACTGTAGTCTCTAAAAAAACGGCGTTCTTTATTTCGCTTTATTGACATATTAATTATACAAAAAATTGGTAAATGGTCCGAAATATCGAAAAGTCCAATACCAGAAGTAATATTATCAATCGAGCTATTAGTGTAAATATGGTCAATCAGAGTCTTACTATGGTCTGTTAATCTAGTCGGTTTGGTTATTATCGGTAGGAAATTATTATTATATAGCATATCTAGATATATTTCCGTTGGCAAGTGATTTGTGTATTTAAAAAAGTCAATATTAATATCACCTAGTATATACACTTGGTATTTGCAATGGTTTAAATGTTTAACCAACTCATCTAGTTTTTCGGTAAATTGTTCTATGTTTGCTTTAGGGTGTCTATAAACAGAACCAATTATAATATTTTTACCTTGACCAGTATCGATCTCGACCCAGCAGGTTTCTACTTGATCGATATCAATTCGTATATCAGGCCTAGAAATGGATTTCAGGTCGCTTGATACGGTAAGTACCCTTGCGAGTTATCGAGAAACCTGTAATTTGGATGGGCTTGTGGGGCTTTTTCCCGTGAAGCCCAATTGCGCGGAAAACCGTGCGCGTATAGAGACGCGCTGCTGGGACAGCGATTGAAAATGACGTCGTTTTTCCAGCGAAACGCTGCAAAGTTGTCAGCTCCCCTTCCTTTTTCGA
Source organism: Actinernus sp. WN-2022 (assembly GCA_030867875.1). Classification (NCBI taxonomy): domain Eukaryota; kingdom Metazoa; phylum Cnidaria; class Anthozoa; order Actiniaria; family Actinernidae; genus Actinernus; species Actinernus sp. WN-2022. The sequence goes on from JAOWCC010000019.1 coordinate 101,842,119, forward strand.
AAAGATGGTTCCTGTTAACAACCGGAACTTTTCCTTTTCGGTCGTCAGGCAGGATAAATGCCATGCATCGAGAATCACACAGGTAGCCTAGGAAACGGATGCACTGTGATGGGTGTAAGGAGGACTTGGCACAGACGTCACGATGTACGTCGCAGCTTCCGCTTTTTGGAAGTCGGACCAAACACAGGCTTGAGAAGTTACCAGCTGGCCAATATGCCGGTCGTCTATGTACTGACTACAAGGGATATTGAGGGTACGGATATAATTGGTCGCCGCTAAACCAGTAGAATGATACACATAGGGGCTGGCTTTCCAGCCGAAAGGCAGAGTTGCGTATACGAAATAGCAATTATCCCAGCGACTGACCAAACAGAGTTCTACTGTCTTGAGTCAACGATAAATGATCGTACCCACTTTTGTCGTCAGACGGTTTGAAAGTGATCCTGACCGACGTAGCGAGGGAGATCTGACAGGTAGTCAAGCGAAAAAGGAAGGTCGCGGACCCAAAGGTTGAGAAACCTCTCATCGTGGCATATGCGAGGGAGGCTTGGTCGGCTCTACTGTTATAGGCATTACTAAATGTGGCGGCTGAACCTGCCCCACATAACCCCAGAACAATAGCGATCCATTACGAACCCTGTCGAGAACAGTAGAATCAATAAATACCTTGAATTCGTAACATGATTGATTGCTGGGGAATTCTCGAGCTGGAGGATAAGGGACATCGTAAAATTGCCCTGCAAATGTTCCTTTATAGGGTACAAGGAACGACCATACATCCACCTCATTCCGGATAAATGATAAAACTTCTGGAGCTTCGCCAATAGGGATAATTTCTTTCCATTTGCTAAGGTTATTATGGAGCTCTTCCGGGACGAAGGGTCCCGGAAAATCACTCTCGTATTTATTATGAAACAACAAATAGCAACTTGTGACTCGTTGCATTTCCTTGCTATACCATGCTCGTAAAATGCTTGTAAAACACTCATCTCATTTTTAGCAGCAAATGCTATATGCGGGTTAATTAAAAAGAAATGGTATTCTTATGGTCTCAAACAAAGTCTATACTTTAAAAAAACTCTGGAGATTAGACAGTCTAACAGTGACAACGATAAATGTAACTGAATAGCTGATTGGTATCCCACCTTGAATGTTTCGACAGTTATTATTATTATTATCGACAGTGTATTGAACACTCCTGTGTCCAAATTGATTCCTATTCCTATGATGGAACAAATTGACCGATTAGAAGGAAGCTATCTCAAGGGTAGCCTGATTTTCAGACGGTACGAGGTCGTCCGCTCACTTCCTCCCCTTCCCCATCCCGATGGATGTTGAAAAAATTATTACAGAAACTGCGCGTTGAAAGTCAACCATTCCAGCTATATTATGAAGCATGTGGTGCACTTCGGAAATGTCCACAATGAGTCACGTTCGAGATCTAAAAAAGCTTGATACCGAGGCTTCCAGGGGTATCTGACGAAAAACAAAAAATGACGTCTTTTTATTAACAAAAGAGGAAAGCATTTCTTTTGTTTTACTCCTGAAAACCTTGTTATCAAGCAGAATGTTTGAGGTCTCGAACGTTGCCCATTAGCAGCATCCAGCACGCGCCGATTGCTGGTTAAGGGACATTTCCAAGGTGGAGCTGAATGATTGATTGAAGTAGCCTAAAATATTGTAAAAGTTTCATTGTTAAAACAGGCACCCAAAAATTTGTGACCCTCCCCTAAAGCGTGGGCCCAAAAAAATTTGGTCCTCCCCAAATCTTAGCCGTCCCCCTAAATTTACCGGCCCTCCCCCCCAGTAATTAATGATCGCTCCCTAAAAAGAGAATGCTTACTGGTAAAACTCCGCGGTTCATTAAAGTCCACAAACTATACGGTTAATCGACCGCGAATTTAGCCGCTAGACAAAAAGAACTAGCTAGAAGTAGCCTAACTATAGGTACTGAATATAAGAAAGAATATTTGGCCCCAACCAATGGAGAAGTAGAAGCGAAACTACAACCAGGACCCGGTTTTAATCTTGGCCTCAACCAAACTGGAAACATCCTGCTAAATCTCCTTACCTTGAAATAATATATCCGTTGGCCACAACCAGAATAGATATAAAAAATGTCGTTTCAATTCTGGCTCGGCCGATAACCGAGTTAAACACTATGTCCAGCCATTTTAACGTTCTGACAGTTGGCCCCAACCTGAGATCTAGACTTGATAAACTTAAACGACTAGGCCGACAACCCGGTCTCGCCTCTATTCGCGGGCCGTTCTCGCAGGCTAGAAAATCACGCGCCTTCAAGCATTTCTTGTATTCTCCCAACATCCCGTGTGCTTAATTTCGTCAGTAAACACAGAAACAAGTGGTCGTAGGAGCACAAACTTTATATCACTGACCAATGCTGAAATACTCGCTCTATCTGAAACTGAAACCACAGGTAACTCGACACAACTGAGCCAGGGTACCCCTGGATAACACAGGTAGCCTGACAATACATAGAGGGTACGCACTGATAACATAGTAAGACGATAAACAAGTAAGACGACAACACAATTTTTATAATTTTTTATTATGATTTTTTGTTAATTAAATTATGAAGGATTTCTATGTGTTTACCGGCAAAATAAACCATAATTATTGAGTTTATAAGCCAATCAGAGCGCTCGTACTATCTGGGTTATATTATATAAAAAGCAATACAAGTTGTTGTATGGGCTCGATCAATTTAAGCTCGGGTTACACGTCTAGTATTTTGTCCAGGCACTCCTAAATTTTAGGTACGCGTGCCAAACATTATCGGCACGACACCCCTTATTTTTGTCGTGTAATTGAAATGTTCTGCCTTCTGGGTACGCATGCCCGAAAATCTATAGGCGCTGAAACCCTGTGAAAAGGTAGTCACGACCCTCCTGTTTGGAGTGCCATGCTCAGGTTAGGATACCCTGGATACCAGGGTTTAGACCCTTTGGAATCCAGGGTAAAATTAGGAGACGTGCCCAAAATGCTTGCCGCGTACACCGGGATGTAAACAGGAAGTTCCGGTATAAAAGGGCCATGGCCATTGACACCTTCAGCTGTCACTCAACCTTTGTCGAGTGAACATCTCTGATGCTCCCTACTGATTGCTTATCGCGAGAAATTCAAATCATGCAAACACAAATATTAAACTTTAGAGTAAGGGCTACAGAGTTTGTAAACAGGCATAAAATACTGCCTAAAGGCTTTAATAAACAACTATCTTCCCTCTGTTCGCTTTTTGATTTCAAACATTTTAATCACTCGCCTACGTTATTTTCTGCTTTGTAATTTTAATTTCAAATGTCGAGTTCGCCATGTGTGAAAAGAGGAGGGGCTTACCCTTTTATACCGGAACTTCTTGTTTCGTTTGTGCGCATTATTTACAAAATGTACTGAAACCTATTTGATTACCTTCATTGACATGGAACTCACGTCAATGGATTAATAACACTAATGATTATAATTATTACATAATATAAAAGTAAGTAAAATGTACAAATCAATACAAATAATTAAAAATGGAAAACTATAAAATTAGAAAATCAATCATATACAAGTTTTAGTAAAGGAGTTTTCAACTTAAAAATAGGAACAGTAGAACTAATGTCTAACAGGTTATTCCATAGCTTAGGAGCGATTAACAGAAAGAGACTCGACATCCTATATGACAAACTAACGACGAGGAGCGAAGTCGCTGGCTTAAAGTGTTCAATAATATCAGTCAGGTAACTGGGAGCAAGTCGATTCAATGCCTTAAAAGTCAATAACAAAATCTTAAAAGTTATACGTTGCCCACAATTGGCCTTTTGCAGGAAACAGTAGCCTGGGAAACCAGCCGACTCTTATCGCGAGTGGGGAGCGATAAGAGTCGGCTGGTTTCCCAGGCTAAGGAAACAGTCACGTGCTGATATCTCAGTCACTTCAATAACCAATGAATTGAGCTCGTATTCCCATGGGAAAGACTTTACTGGCGGCAAACAAACTTCAAAAAACTGTTTTAGAAAGATCGACAATTGACTGGAGATGGGAAATAACATTTACAAAAAGGCTTTAAATTTCTGAATTTCTCAAAGAGACCTGAAATAGAGACCCATGCGGGCAACTATACTGATCTCGTACAAGTGACTTTAAATGAATGAAGTAAGAATATGTTGCCATCCAGTACAACCACGTGCTTGCATTCCTGCGAAAGGCCCATTGGCACCCAATGCAGTTCAAATGAGGATACTGGTAATATGATCGTATTTACGAGTAACAGGTTACAAGCCTAGCAGCAGCATTCTGTGCATATTGAATTTTCTTTAACAAGTATTTAGGGAGGCCACAAAGAAGAGAATTACAAGGATCTAATTTCGCAGTGATAAAAGCGTGAAGAATTTTTTTGGTATTAAAGCTAAAGTGCCACTAGGACGAACATTTACCACTTTGATTTGCCACTTTTTCAGTGTCAATAGGTCAATCAGTGTTAGAAATATCCCAAATATCAAAAAAAAAATCCAAAATGGGCAAGTTAAACCACAAAATTTTAGGAGAGTTTACCGGTAAAATCATGTCCACCATTACTGGAAGCCGTTCTCATTATTCAGCGGAAGTGATGTCATACACTTAACACGTCGCGCGAAAGTGTGCATCAAAAAGTAGCCAACCTCGCAAAGATAAATATAACTTATCTTGTGTACGTGAATACGTTTTTAGTAGAAATATGCCTCCAAGGCGTTGTGTTGTGCAGGCGAGCGTTGAGTGTATGACATCACTTCCGCTGACTAACCTGAACAAAGAGAACGGCCTCCAGTATAATGGCGGACGTTGAGATTCAATATTCGGAGTTCAAAAAATAAGACTTCCTGTCGTCGTATCGAAAAACGATTTAAACTGGTAATAATATAACAACTCTACTTTAGGAATATGCAAAAACATTGATATCTAATGTCAAAATTTGATCGTAATGGCACTTTAAGTATTTCCTAATTTCCTAATGATAAAAAGTTGATTGACATATACAGCATTAATATGCTCGTTCATTGTTAGATTCCTATAAAAAAAATCGGTACTTCTGAAACAAAGAATTTGTTCATATTGTGTAATGTGTACTCTTTCTTTTCTTAAAGGGAACCTCGGCTGAAAAACAATGTTTGTTCTCAAGTGTTTGTTATGGATGCCTAAGTCCGTTTCTGTGTTTGTCTCCAGTAAATTGTACACTAGATGTCATTTATGCAACAATTTTCCTGTCGATAAAACTCATTTGAATTTCCTGCGCGCCGCCATCTTGAATTGTATGACGTCACAGTGTTGCCTTATTGTCAGAAAACAATAGCTCTTTTGTTATGCGACAATAGGGCAACACTGTGACGTCATGATATCCAAGATGGCGGCGCGCAGGAAATTCAAATGAGTTTTATCGAGAGGAAAATCGGTGCATAAATGACATCTAGTGTACAATTTACTGGAGACAAACACAGAAACAGACTTAGGCATCCATAACAAACACTTGAGAGCAAATATTGTTTTTCAGCCGAGGTTCCCTTTAAGATAAAGATGTGCTCATCGGACCCTCTCTTGTCGAGGAAGTGAAGATGGGGAATGGAGGAGTAACAACAACTTTCTCATCCCTTCGGAGGACAACAATTTTCCATAGTTGGCTATCAAACACGAAACACAATTTATCGCAGTCGAAATTTTCTCTAGGGGCGCTTTCCATTTACGCGAACTGACTGGACTGATGGGCCAGTTCTTAAATGGAACATGTCAGTTCTGAGAACTGGTCCAGTCAGTTCCTAGAACTGACTCGTTCCATTTAAGAACTGGCCTATCAGACCAGTCGGTTCGCGTAAATAGAAAACGCCCTACGACTTTAGCTTGGCTCAGAGATGAGGAATATCGAATCTCTAGATCCATGCGGCAAACTTTTATCCTGGATATAACCGAGTGCTTTTTTGGACGAATCATGACTGAGGTTCGAAAGATAGAAATCGTCGTACACCAGGGGAAATCATCTTGCATCTTGGAGGAGACCTGAATTGTGGCATGGTCTTTAACGGCTTTACCTGTGCGACGACAGAACACTGTGGTACTTCTGACCCAAAGAATTTGTTCATGTTGTGTAATGTGTATTCTTCCAAGGCATGGTCTTCTCTTAAGACAAAAATGTGCTCATTGGAGCCTCTCTTGTTGAGGAAATGAAGACGGGGAACAGAGGAGTACCGTATTAACGTTTCCGACTTTCTGACACCAAAGATGTGCTCAACCTTGTCAGTTTCTAAGTTGATCACGGCAGCAGGCTCATTCAAAAGAACCATGTGTGTATTAGATGCAAATACATAACTGGTGCCAGGTCCAAGTCCATAGCCAACATGAAGGATCTTTCTAAATGCACCTGTTGAAGTGTCAAAAAGACGTATGATCCGCCACTTATCTACAAGTGCTAAGATAGTTCCATCAGGAGAAAATGCCACACTGAATGTTGAGGTGGTATATTTGGAGTCTCTTGACGCATTGAAACGGAAGTCAACATCAATTTTCGTGTCACCATTTTGATAATGAAAGAGGTAAAACTCCCTTGATGTTTTGTCGTTTATCAGTATGTGACCATCCGGACTAACAGCCACCACATCAACATCTGGGTTACATTCACCAATGCTGGTTTCCACCTGTACCTTCAAACCATCTAACACAAAAATGCTCCCATCCCTTAGGAGGACGATGATTTTCCATACGTGGCTACCAAACACGAAACAGGACTTGGCAGGCGGCAAATTCTTTACGACTTCAGCTTGGTTCAGAGATGAGAAGTGTCGTATCTCTACGAATCCCTGCCTGTTCAAATACACGAGGAACTGATCATCAGGCGAGATGCAAAGGGAGGCGAAAATTGGTAATTCGAGTTCAAAAATAACATCCCATTCGCGATTATAGACAAGACAAATGTCATGTGAAGCAACCACGATCCTACTCGCTGACACACTGATTAATGTGGAGTCATCAAACTCGTAAAAAAGCCTTTGTTCGACAGATCCATGTGGCAAACTTTTATCCTGGAGATAACTATGTGCTTCTTTGGACAAATCATGTCCAAGGTTCGAAACAAAAAACTTAGAGATGATTAATTCCATGTAACGGGAAAATGGAAGACGCTTCACCTGAAGACACGTATAAATGCGATCACCTTCCAGTATATATTTCAGACAGTGCTCGATAATGGCACATCCTTCATTGTTTCTCAAAAGGCTTGAAAACAGAAACTTCCAATCTTTGTCATAATGGACCACTAGAACGATCACTACAGCAAGAAACTGGAATTCAAGAATTCTTTCTGTCCCACGAGTTAGTTCAAATCGCAGAGCGTACCTTTCATTGTCGTTAAGCTTCAAGGATGCATTGTAGTCAATTCGCGATTTAAGGTCGTTCAAAATTTGACAACATTGATCTTGAAGAACCTTCTCTCCATCGCTTTCAAGCACACTGAAGTCATGCTCATCGTCTCCTGCAAGTGTCAACCAGTCTATGACAGACTTGTGACATACTGCAACCTGTTCCCTCTCAACGTTGAACAGCAGCTCGATCGCTTTCCATACCTCTCGTTTAGCTTTTCGTTCCCGGCGAGAGACATCCGAGCCTAGTCCCAGCGTGCTGAAAAATAGGTCTTTCGGAATTGGATCTCTTGAAGTTGCAACAGCCGCCAGCATGTTGAAACATTCATCCTCGTTAAATCCTAGTGAGTGAAGATCATTTCTCAGACGAGAAAAGTATGTCTCGTAAACCGAAGAAAGTCCACGGGGAAAAACTTCGCCGATATCAATCAAATCGATGTTTTGCTCTCTTGCGTGCTGAACCGCAAAATGAGCAAACAGAAAGGATCCCTTAGAGGTTTTCGCAAGCTTCTGAGTTGTCGTTTCGATGTCACGAGTGTTAGCATCTGGGAACAAGTCTGTTAATAAAGCAGAAAAGTACTGATAAATATCTTGAAAACTGTGATTATCCTCGGCATCAATTGTAATCACCTTTGCAATTTGACTAAGGTCTGAAAAACTCCTTGATGGTCTTGTCGTGATGATGAAGTGCAGCCAAGTTGGTAAAACAGGGAGTTTCTTCAAAAGTGCTTTGATGAATTCTTCTCTGTGACTTTTGAAGCATTCATCAAGAGCATCAACTACTATCACATAGTTTTTGGTGCGATTTCTCTGACAAAGCCGGCTGAAAGGCTCTTCGAAAAGCAAAGTGAATAACTCTTCACAGTTCATATCTGGAATTCGTTTACCAAGGTTTGCGTCGAGGCGTTTTTCAAGAACATCTCTAAATCCAGGGATCGAGTCGCACATTTGACAAGCCAGTGACTGCAGCATCAACCTCGGACCGCTACGCGTCGAGTTGTTGTACTCAAAGAAGTGACTTGCTCCTAGACAACCTTTTCCCTTTAATTTGTCGCAAACCACAGCAGCAATAGTTGATTTCCCGATTCCCGACTCTGCAGTGATTAACACAAGGCGAGAACTTGACTGATGACCTTCAGCAAAGGAGAATATGTCATCTAGAATCCAGTGCCGAGTGTTTGAGTCATATGCTTTGACAAGAGACTCAATATGACTGGTAAAATCACACTTCGCAAGCTTATAGAGATCCTTCTGTTCAGATGTTAGCTTTTCCAGGTTCGTCTTTATCTCCCTCAGTTCCGTGGTGTAACTATCATCCATTATGGAGGAATGATCAGGACTCAACATCTCAACTGCCTTCTTTATTTCTGAAAACTGTACATCGACTTTGGAGTTGAGGGAGCCAATCTTTCCTTCAAGTTCCTTAACTTGCTTAGCTAATTCCACATCAGATTTCCACCACTCCTCTAGTAAGTTAATGTAGTCCTTCATTCCAAGTGGTCCTGATTTCAACTCGTCAATTTCCACCTGATCTGCCCCAAGAGACACCAAAGCACACGATATCTCCTTCCAGTACTGCTCAAAACTTACATTATCAATAGCAGTACTGGTGATATGGCCGTACACTTTGTTCCTAAACCACTTAATCCTGGCTAAGTTGGCCTCAAGGGAAATATCAGTTGAGGATGGCTTGTTATCCCAACCAGTACTGGCTGGTGCTGAAAGATTACAAATATTCCTCAGAAGAACAAACAGCAGAGTGATGTCAAAGTCCTCAGACTTTGGGGCAGGGCTGCCAGCAGGTGGGTAAAGTGCGTTCCATTGATCCTTATTCAGGACTGGTTTCTTTCCTTTTTTGGGAGACATTAAGGCAGTCAATGTTGACAGATGTAGAGCATTCAGAGATATAGCCAGTGTAGGTGGAGGATGTTTGCTGTCAAATACACAACGTAGAGCTTGTGTGCCACCATCAATCAGCAATCGGGAAAGCTTAGAGAAGTTGGTTTTCTCCTCACTGTCACCCAGAGTGGGATATGCGCCTGCCATGATGGTAGGGATTGCTGGGTATTTTAAAATCTAAGAAATTGTAAAAGAAAAATGTCAAGCATCAATAATATTTTTTTATAAACAGCAATACTTCAGCTAGAGCAGTCACTTTATCCATGAAACAAGTTTTGCACTAAATAGCACTTTTAAATCCTTTGTTTTCTATTGTTTAACTTGCGCTATTTGTTAAGAAATGATGAATGTATTCTACTATACGAGTTAGGACTTCTTGGAAATAAATATTAAATGATAAAGTTGCATTCAGAGGTGCATGATTCACATACAACAAGTAAAATCCTGGATATACAATGTAGTAAGTTGAGGGTGGGAATGTGTACGTGGATGTGCATGTCCCAAGTGGTGACTGAGGGAGCAACCTCCTCTAAAATGCAGCTGTGACCACAAAATGTGATTTCCATACAATTTCTTATCAATTTAACCTCCCCTTCCCTGATTTATAATGGTCCACCCCTGGGGCAATTCTCCCAAAACAATTTATGCAAGGAAAAATGGGCCCAAAAGTTACTGCAAGCACTAGCTTGTTTAACCCCCCCCCCCTCCCCCCCCCCCCCCCCCCCCCTCCCCCCCAAAAAAAAAGTGCAAGAGAACATAGATGGATCCAGGAAACTTACAGTGTAAAAAAGATAATGCAGAGCTTGCATTGTCCCAAAATAATTGTGCAGAGCTAGAAGGCCAAAAAAATTCCATGCACAAAAAAATTACCACCACCAGCCCTAAAGTTGACAAAGAACAAAACTTGTCTTTATAATACAATGTAGTCAAACACATTTTTCTAAATTAATGCTGTAAACTCTTTCCTTAAATTGGCAAGTAGATTATTTAATCAAGACATTTAAGACCCAAGTGATCAACAGCTAACTTCTTTTTTAATAACAGATCAGGCAGGTCATGAAAATATTGGAATTAATCAACTGAATTTTTTTTTTAAATGTTACTTTTGGGCTGAAAGGGTTAAATATGGTAACTGGGTCAGATAGCCAGGCCTTGTTACTCGAATGACACGAAAAACCTAACTGCCATATTGCAATCGTGTAACAAGTTGAACTCGGGCCTCTAGCTGTCATAAGCAAAAAAAAACACCTAGTGCTTTTCGTTCGTGATTGCAATTCGAGGATCCAATGTTGTCATTCTTGGATTTTCTTCTACTTTTGCGAACTCAAACAGAATATTATTCAGGGAAGAAGAAAATTTAGTCACCAGAGGACAAATTGTCAAAAAAAGGTACTTGTTTTTCATGTGTTTTTTTCTCGTTTTGGACGAGTGAACAACCGTTAAGTTCGAGCACTGAATGCCAAACATTGTACCAGTGAGTTTTATATTGAACGCTCCAGACTGGAGAAACATAAAACATCATTTTGTAGAATGGGTGCTACTGTCTGGAATTCAATACCAAACAGCTTAAAAGATTTAGGTAAAACTAGTTTCAAAAGCAATCTAAAAAAACAGGTTTTGCTAATAACAATACAGATTGCATATATCTGCCTGGAGAGTTTGAAAATCCAATAAAACCTGGAAAATAAAATAATGAAGTCAGATTCTTTGCCATCCAGTACGACCATGTGTCTGATTGCAAAAGGCCCAGAACCAGACCCCTTGCTTCAAAATATCACCGTCTTGAAAATTGTGCCAAATTATCCATTTTAGTTCAGGTGTCATACTTATTTAGACTAGTTCTATGAATGATTTGGGATACAAAATGGTTAGGATTGTTTGAAATTTTTGGGTCAGGCTTTAAGGTTTGTTTGTATTACACTCGTTCTCAATAACACGTGCAGGTTCGAAATTGAATTTACGGAAAACTTCAATTTGGTGGATCACTCAACTATATTTCTATGGCAACACTGGTCTGCATGCTAAATAAAACGTCACCATACAACTCCCAGATGTGGAGGAAACATAAATAGTGTAGGAGGTCAACGAAATCGTAAGTAATTTGAGGCGACATAGGTAGAGATATGGCGGATACTAAGCCGAAAAAACGATTGTTATTTGCTTGAATTCCTCACCGAAATGTCAGTCGAGAGTACTGAGAGTTTCAAAAAAAATATTTGTCCTGTCGAATGTTGTATCCATGCCTGGAGCTCGTCAAGGTAGAGCTCGAGGGTTTGCTCGATAAAACCTCTTATAAGGAGCATATCTGCAACTGGATGAATAAAAATAACTATAATTCTTTTTCCAAGACCTTTGAAGCTATATAAACAATCAGATTTCTTATACACAAACCGCTCGCTCACACATAAAGTTTATGCGATTTGCCTATTTTGATCTTATACACAAACCGCTTGCTCATGATCATGCACACATAAAGTTTATGCGATTTCCCTATTTTGATCTTATACACAAACCGCTCGCTCACACATAAAGTTTATGCGATTTCCCTATTTTTATCTTATACACAAACCGCTCGCTCACACATAAAGTTTATGTGATTTCCCTATTTTGCAAACCCTTGGCTCTAAGCATGATTACTCTCCATCTAAGCGACTTTGGGAAAGACTTTGCCATGTTTATAAAATGCTAGTTTCCCGAATTTACTCACACAACGGTTCACTTCAAACTCCATGGAAACCGTTTGATTGACATCCACCAGAAACGACTTCGAAGTCAGGAGTTTCGTTTCGAACCTGCACGTGTTATTGAGAACGAGTGTAAAAGTTTGAGAAATGAATTACAGTAAATCTGAATTAACCACTACCACTAATATATGGGGAAAATCACCTGTCTATCTCAAATGTTTACCACATAATAGTTTTAAGAACAAATACAGAGAGTTATTAACTTAATTAATAATCAGACCTGATATATTGCAATAATAAATACAACCGCAGCATTTCATCTCATTTCATTTCACTTTAATTTCATTTTAATTATCATTATTTGATATTTACTAATTTCCTTAGTTTTGTTAAATGTATATTATATTAACTGATCATACAAACTGATATAATTATACATTTGTATATATATAGTTTAGCTTTTTGCTACCATATTTCGACTCAAGTGTTGCATGTCAGTTACTTTCATTCTATTACTGGTCATTATAGAAATTTCTGTTTTGATATTATATTTCACACTTTTATTACTAACTTATTTTCTCTATAATTCTACTTATTATTTACTCTATAGACATAATTAATGTGATTAGTATTTAGTAATAATTAATTATGGGTGAACCCGCCTTGTATTTATTTTCAATTGGTAGTGGTCAACTCAAAAGCACCTGTGCTACTTTGACCACTACAAATAATTTGGCTTACTGTATTTTGCGAAATGAAACGAAGTTGTATTTTGCGAGGTTGTATGTTGCGAAGTTGTATTTTGCGAAGTAACAAAACAACGGGAGTCTGTGAGATACAAAGGTATAAGTATAAACTTTCATTCACAGTGAAGCACCTTGGAAACCCGCTTGAATAGCCCATTTGACGATGTTGCACACACAGCTACGAGTACAACACTGCCTTTGCGTTTTAAATGATGAAAGAACCAGTTAACCAGAACGAGTTTAAGCAGCTAGCGAGCAACATGGTCGCAAAGGCCTTATAATGCCTATTCAGGAATTACTACTATTAAAACAAAATTATTTTCGATTATCATTTTATTAATCACTGATGCCTTCATATAATAATACAATCTTTCATTTACATGTAATAGCAAAATAAAACTTACTCATATAACCTCTTCATTTATGCTATTGCTAAGTAAACTGTAAAAGTCATTGTCTGACCAATTTAGTGGATATAGATAAGATTTTGAAAGATAAACATCAACAATAACGTACAGTTTGATGCCAATCGCCAGCAAATGGCAGTAAACAAGGAACACAATTTTTCTCATTCAGAGAGGTCTATGGTACTATCAAGTCTGTTGGTCTCGTTAAGAATTACAAAAACAGCGCCTGGGTCTGTCCCTGTGCAGGACTACAGCACCAGCATCTACATGTAGCTGGATGACTGGCTGCACAGGACTACAGTGGCCGCATCTCGCTGGACTATAGCTAATGCAACATCTTTATACAAAATAGAACAGCACTGTCTGGGGGAGCCAGGGTGGCATAGTCGGTAGGCGCTCGCCCACAACTCGCTGGATGATTGGTTCACAGGACAACAGCACCAGCATCTGGCTGGATGGCTCGGCACTCTACAGGACTACAGTGGCTGCATCTCGCTGGAATAACTAATGCAACATCTTTAATATACAAAATAGAACAGCACTGTCTGGGGGAGCCGGGGTGGCATAGTCGGTAGGCGCTCGCCCCTCACCTCTGTGGCCCGGGTCCAATTCCTAATCGCAGTACCTGTGATGACAGGCCCTCTTTTTTGCGTGCGAAGAAAAAGAAAAATCACTGCAGGACTGCAAAAAAGCTGGACTACATGTAGCTGTCACTAGCTAACATGGAATTTAACTCTACTCACTGCACTGGCATCTCGCCGGATTTCTCGCTGGACAGAACTACAACACCAGCATCTCGTTGGATGCAGCCCCTTCTATGGAGAATTAGTGCTTAAGTTCCATTAAATATAGACTGAAGTATAAGTATAATACTGTCTTCTTCAGGAAGACAGTATTGCCGAAACAAATAATTAGCGATTCAGACAACCTAATACTTGAACTATATTTAATTATCAATTTATATGCTGTACACAGACCCAAACTTCATCTGTTTTCTGTGTTAGCTAGAGATGGTCCTAAACTCTTTTTTTTTTTTCAGTCCTATCCAGTGACAGATCAAGGTAGAACACAGTGCTGTTCTCAGTATTCAGTTTAAAAATATTGTGTTAGCTTTAGTTTTCTGATCATTGAAGTTGTGTACAGTTCAGCAGAATTTGAGGCCAAGAAAGGTGCCTTGTGCTACTGCATTAACTTCCGTAACGGATGCTTACACCTGATTTCAGTGCAGTGCGACCTCTTGAATAAAGCAAAACATATGAAATTATTGAAGTTTTTATAATTTTCAGAAATCTTTGAGTGAAATAACCGTTACATCAGTTTTTCATGTTTAATTTGATGAAAATTATTCAAAATTGTTGTCCTGTGAACCCAATCATCCAGCGAGTTGTGGGCGCTTAGCTGTAGTCCTGTGCAGCCAGTCATCCAGCTAGATGCTGGTGCTGTACATGAGTCCTGCACAGGGACAGACCCAGGCGCTGTTTTTGTAATTCTTAACGAGACCAACAGACTTGATAGTACCATTGACCTCTCTGAATGAGAAGATTAATTGTGTTCTTTGTTTACTGCCATTTGCCAGCGATTGGCATCGAACTGTACAGTGTTGTTTATGTTTATCTTTCAAAATCATATCTCTATACAGTAAATTGGTCGGCCAATGACTTTTACAGTTTACTTAGCGTAGCGTAAATGAAGATGTTATATAAGTAAGTTTTTTTTTGCTAATGAAAGATTGTATATATGAAGGCATCAGTGATTAATAAAATGATAATCGAAAATAATAGTTTTATTTCCAGGTAGTAATTCCTGAATAGGCATTAGGCCTTTCTGACCATGTTGCTCATTAGCTGCTTAAAAACTCATTCTCATAGGCAGTGTTGAACTTGTAGCTGCATGTGCAATATCGTCAAATAATTTTAATGGGCTATTCAAGCGGGTTTCCAAGGTGGTTCGCTGTAAATGAAAGTTTATACCTTTGTATATTTCACAGACTCCCGTTGTTTTGTTAGGGAATGTTTAAATTCACATATCGATTTTGCCGTAGGAACTCGTTAGCGGAACGGCAGATTCCATTGCACTATATTGTGCTGAACTCTGGGTCAACAATAACATTTAAAGCAAATCTTATGGCTAATATTCTATAAGCTTTAGTAAAACATGTTCTATTCATAAGACCAAAGATTTCTTCAAAAAAAGTAGATGTTTATATAAAACATAAACAAAGTCGCGAGACACCATTTTGTTTTGACACAACTTTGATACCAGCTTCTTCTCGGATATTAAGTCAAATAATTTTATCAAATATCGATGGAATTAATGTTTGGTATTTTTAAAACTTTAACGTCACGAACTCAAGCCTAAACCCACCCACCCACTCTTAACGTATGGAATGAGATTCCCTTATCCCTTCGTGAATCTCTACAACCATACATTTACCATAAAATGAAATTAAAGACATACTTCGATCCTTTCTCATTGATTTAATTTATATATTACCTTTTCCTTAAGTTAACTAATGTGTATTTACAACCTCACTCGATTATTGTTACTCCCTGTTTTTGAAGTATTTAGATTATTTATGTAGTATTTCTGTTAATTGTGTACATGTAATTTAGTTTAGCTGTGTAATTTAGTTTAGCCTGATATAATTCCTATTTATACATTCTTCTCTCATGTCCTCTCAGTCTGCAGTGTAAAAACATTTTATATAGCCAACATACTTTATTATTGTAATTGTATTATTTGTTGACCCTTGTCAAATAAGCCACTGGCTTCGACTTTACATTTATCTATTGTAAACAAAAAAAAATGTATAGATGGGTTGCACTCAATCCCCAGAGATTCAAATGACAAAGGGCATGGCGGCCATGTTGGTGTACCTAACAAAAGAAGCTAACGAAGAATCTATTGTTAAAGGTACACCAACATGGCCGCCGTGACGTCATGTGCAACCCATCTATAGCTCAATATAATGTTCAAATGTAAATGTTCAACGTCACAATGACGTTAAGCGTGGCAACGTTCCCTTACTTCGCAAGTTTCGTTTCGTTTCGCAAAATACAGTAAGCCACACAATTCTTGTAACACCACTTATAATCATATTTTTAAATGTCTACTCCTACTATCTAGTCACCCCTAGTGTAAAAGATTTTACGGGTCTTTCTAGGTGTATCAACGTCCTGAAATTCAGGACAATGAACAACTCTCTTGTTTTCTTTCGTTCTTTGTATTTCAGGGTATTGTTTCGCTGTAGTTCATTGTATTCTGGGGTTAGGGTTCTTTGTATTTCAGGGTATTGTTTTGCTGTAGTTCATTGTCGTTGATACACCTAGAAAGAGCCGGATTTCAGATTCTGAAATCCACTGGAGATTCCTGCACGCATGCCGGCATGGTCACTTCCTCTCGAATGATGTAGAGTTTTGATTTGCAGCAAATTCATTCTTATTTATAAAGCCACACTGAACGTCAAACATTTCCCAATCCTAATCCACCCAGAAATAAAAGGTAATACATTGACTTACCCACATAAAAATCACATCTTGACCCACAATAATTTTGCAGAACAGACCAGAGTACGAGTGGTGTGACGAAATGAAAGATCCCGTATGTACTACCCAGCACGGCTGTTTCGAGCGCGACATTAGGTTCCAGGACATCGCGCGGTCAAATAGTGTTGCTATGCAAGTTTTTGCAGGGTAAGTCCTTGACAACCAAAATGGCGGTGAACTTAGCGTTAGCACCTGCTTTACAAAAATTGCAAAAATTTATTTCCTTTTCGTCGAACTATTGAAAGTAATCAGCCCAATAGCGAAACGAATAATTTTTCTTTGGTTTGTCAATGTTTCTTATTCAAGTTGGTGCCAAACACGAACAACATAACCATTTGAACAAGGAGGTTAACTTTCTTTCCGTACCAACAATGCTCGTACTTATCCATTGAATATGTGGTATTTTACAGACGATCGGAGGTTTTCCCATCAATAGGTATGGCATTTCTATGAACTTTAATTCATGTACTTTATATATTTGTTGTCAAATTTTAAGTAACTATTTTTTTGCGTGCGACTTCTGGGCCGTGTTTACAAAGGCTTTTCGGTTATTTCTTTGCAGGGTCAGTATCAGATGGCAGCACTGGACCTCCACCTTCCGTCAACATACAGGAGTGCTGCAGTTTAATACTATCTGGTGTATAAGGGGCAGAAAAAGAACAAAGACTTTCACTATTGTGCAGATCCTATGAGTATGACAAGTGCAATCTTTCACGATTTTTCTTGCTTAAAGTCTGAAAAACCATGCCTGCTGGGATTGAGCTTTTAATATGACAAGCCACCTGTCTATCTGCAGAAAAAATATTATACATGTAGAAATACCCATTCCCTTAATACTAAATGAACTGTGCAGTACTCTGAGGAAAGAGGCATTATACAGTTCAATTCAATTTTATTCACACTTTCGGGATTACAATGTACATGAAGACTTAAGGTTACTAGAAGAAAGTAAATAAAGAGCGTATTTCGACAAGTAGAAGTGTACAGAGGCCAAAGTAGCAGAGCTTTCGAGCTGGCCTCTGCCAGTCATTATACAGTAAGTGGCATACCGTTGTATGGTAATGCAACTTGTTCATCGATCAGTAAGCATATGCCTGAGCACTTTTCTTCCTACTTCAATCTATGGTACAGAAAAAGATGTCACTTTTACCCACAACTCTTTACATGTGAAAAACTTTAAAACAAGAAACTACAATAATTATTACGCTGTTAGCAAGGCAATGTTATTTGAAGAATATATGATTTCTACTTGTTATTTTGGAGTTTGTTACATGTAGTTTAACAGGAAATTGTGGTAAAATGTACAGCCTCCATCTTTCCATATAGAGGATTAAGAGTATCACACAGTTTATATAATGTATTTCCAGTCTCTAGGAAGGCCTTTATTAGGGACCAATAGAACACTTCACAACACTTAAGGTTATTTTTTATTCTGAGTCATTAAAAATGCACATCCTGAGGATCACATAATCCTTTGGGTAAACACATGCACCCAACACCAGGTCCCATTTCTCTTGGGGAGCAAGGGTACAAAGTTCATATAATGGACTATGGTTCCATCTGTCAATTAAGAAAAGAATATTTAAAAAATCAAACAAACAAACTTGTATTAATAGTATATACAATGTTAATAGAGGTTCCTTTTCCTCTCTTTCTTTTGTAATTATAGTTTTGCAAACTGGCAGGGAAAAGAAATATCTGCCCCCAGTCGCAACAATTTTGAACTAACCACCGTCCACGACCATGGATGAATAAATTATAAAAATATATATATACACTGCTTGTGTAAAAGATTTGCACCCGCCAACATCAATCATTAGTTTGCATACTAATTACCATGGCGTGTTTTTGTGTCGCTTAGTAATGCAATGCATGCACAAAATAATGATGTTGTGACTGGTGGTAGATTTCTTTTCCCCTGCCAGTTTGCAAAGCGATTACAAAAGAATGAGAGGAAAAGGAACCTCTGCTGGCAGGGAAACAATGTTCTGGCTAGGAATTTTGCTCAATTATGTGTCAAATGACCCATATAATTTTCTCTTGTGTCAATTTGGTAAAATGCAATTTTTAAGGACCCTTTGTGATAATGGGGTCACTTCTGAATCTGTTCTGCCAGTGGTACAAGGTGCAGCCCTAGCAAGAACCCTGTCATGCATAATTTGTAGGCCTTCAACTTTATGTTATCATTGAAAAGATTAAATGGTTTACTTGCAGTGCAGAACTAATAAACACAAAAGGGATAAATCCAAATGTTTCACAGTATACAAAGTAAAACAAATACATTTAGTAAAACAATCTAGTACTTGTATTTCCAGGGCCATGCAAGAATATGTGCACCAAGTAACTTACACTTACTTAATGGACTACTATCATAGTTCGGCCATCTTGGATAAAACAATGGTTTTGGCCCCAGTAACCTCGCACTGGTGGATTTCAGAATGAGTTTACCAGACAAAAACAAAGGTTTTTAATCTCCTGGGACTCAACATGGCTGCCGCATGATAAAAGCCCATGCATGACTAGTGCAAGAACGGTAATAAAGTTTCATTTCCATAATGAGATACCATGTACATACATGTATATCAGGACAAATAATAAAATATATGTGGATCTGGTTACCTGACCGAGCTTACCTGTAGATTCCCCTGCTGACCCTATAAGTTTTTCCACCAAAATGTTAATTACCAGTATGCAAGCTTGGCTTAGAGAATTACTATGTTTTTTTTCTTGAAATCTGCCAAAAAGTAAATCCAGTCAGTCCTACATTAATGTACTCTGAATTTCTAATGGGACCTGAAACAACCGTAGGGGCTGATCAAAGCCAGGATCTGGCTTAACCCACAGATCAAATTGAAATTAAGCACGTTGCTTTTTGTGGAAGGAGGAAAACCAGAGAAAAACTCTCAAAGCAAGGGCAAGATTCCAACAAACTCAACACAATTATTATGGCGCTGCATCTGGGGATCGAACCTGGGCCACAGAGGTGAAAGGCAAAGCACTTAACCACTGCTCCACCCTGGCTACCTATCAACAATAACAGGAACCACATCTTTTTTATTTAGCCCAATGCAAGTTTATAATTTTATGTTTAGCCCAATTTATCTCAAATGCTTCTCTAAAGTCCCTTTCCACCTCATTTCCTCAACACTTCTCTTCGTAATAATTTACATTAAAAAGTCTTAGCTCAAATGCTTCTCTAAATTCCCAGAGCAACTACAGAATGCAGGGCCATTTTTGAAGCTCCATATATTTTTTCTCATTGGCTCAGTGGCTCGGATATCGTCTCACAACAAATGTTTTATGGCTCGGTGGCTCGGCAGTCACTGTCTCTTTAAAGAATGAAGCATCCAATGTATCTTGGGGTCTATATTTTAGTGGCTCGGTGGCTCGGCAGTCACTGTCTCTTTAAAGAACAAAGCATCTCCATATGAATATTAAATGTATCTTGGGGTCTATATTTTAGTGGCTCGGTGGCTCAGCAGTCACCGTCTCTTTAAAGGATGAAGCATCTCCATATGAATATTCAATGTACAGTGGCTCTTTTAGTCCAGTTGTTATCGACCAAAAAAATGCTGAATTGTTCAAATTGGTGATAAAAGCATGAAACTTTCACCCATCACTAATGACCCCAAGGGGAATATTTCCTGATATAGGGCCAAGTCAGGTTAAGCCCTGGGGCCGATAACTGCGCATGTCAGAAATCTGCCAGCATGGAAACGAGGCTGAAAACCAAAACAGCCTCAAACAGTACTTTATGGACTTTTTGTGGAAGAAAAAAGTTCCAATATGATTCCTCGACCAGTTTACTATGTGTTCGTGGCATTTTGGGGCCTGCATGTGGTCATGTGACCACTTTTTAAGGATATTCATAGCGAGGCTTGGTTACCCTGTGGTGGAATTTTGAATACAAGCTGTAATTATCCCGAAATGGATTTTTTATATTGTTATGGTTGTTTAAAAAGGTTTTCAGGTTTCTAGTCACTTTGTTTTAAATGAGCCGTTGGTTTCTGAGCGATTCTGAGCAGTTTATATTTACACTGGGGTCCAGGTCCCCCACGGTTTTCAAGATGGCAGCCTCCGTGTGTACTTGCAGTTCTTCAAGGTATGTAATAAATGTTTTAAAAATAGCAAATAAGGATTGATTTGGGGGGATTCTTTCAATAAGAATTGTTTCTAATATATTATTCGAAGTTCCTAGCATATATATCTGACAAGTAAATGTGGTTTAAGCCAAAATTTGTAATGTGAAAGTTAGTAAATTTTCGAACGGTAAACTAAGCTAATTTGAAGATTTCGATTATATTTTCAGTTGACCATGGACTGGAAACTTTGCATAATATGCCAGAAATCCAAAAAAGAAAGTCTTCAATGCCCGGCTAGATCCAAACGAAAAGACGCTGGGGCTGGATATTTTTCTTTCATCCGGCATGCTGTGGAATTTATGAAGTTAGGTATTGCCGTGACCCAAGACCAAGTTGACGTAGAGAGCCCGGGAGTAGAACAGACTTTGTCTAATAACAAAGCATCTTGGCATAAATCATGCAGAGATCGCTTTAATAATACGAAGCTTGAGCGTGCAAAGAAAAGAAAATTAGCGGAAAGTGATGAAGACGAAAATATTGTCAATGAAGAACCTTCCAGATCAAGTCCTGTCAAGTCAAGGCGATCTTCGATAAACGGTCGTGTTCGATCCGAAAAACCTACAATGTTTTTTCTGTGACAAGTACGATAGCACAGTAAATTTACCTTGCATGTGCTTCAACCTATGAGGTAGACCAAAAAGTTCGAGAATATGCCATGCTTTTGAATGATAGAAGTCTAATTGCTAAACTCTCTGCTGGTAGTGATTTGATCGCTATTGAGGCGAAATACCATGTCAATTGTTTGGTAAGCCTATATAACAGAACAAGGCCGTTCAGGAAAGAATGCTCCAAATCTAGCGATGAGATACCTGTAGATCTTGAGGAGCTTGCGTTCGCAGAGCTGATAGCTTACATCGAGGACATTCTAGAAGTAGAAACAGCTGTCCTTACATTATCGGAGCTAGTGCGATTCTACCAATATAAGCTCAAGGAACTTGAAGCAGACTGTGGAAAGGTTAACTCTACGCGATTGAAAGAGAGAGTGCTAAGGGAATTTCCTGATCTAACTGCACATGCGGAAGGTCGTGAAACCAATTTGGTATCGAGGCATGTAATAGGAGGTATTCTGACAGAAGTGAAAAACAGGGATTCAGATGCGTGTTGCCTTGCGAGGGCGGCACATATCATGAGGAAGGACATACTCAATGTGAAGAACTCGTTTAACGGAACATTTCCAGCAGAATGCCAGAAATTCTCTATCCCAGCATCTTTGCTTACGTTAATTGGCATGCTGATAAAAGGCCCCTCCACCAAGTCTGACCCATCAGATAGCCAGGCATGTATTTCCATCGCCCAGTTAGTTGTATTCAACAGCATTTCAAGGTCTCGCAATCGGCCAGATGCCACTGGTAGTACGCACCATATCAGATCACGGGAGTGCCCACTACCTATATATACAGCCTTGAAAATACACGGAACTACAAGAGACATGCAGGTCTCTCATCGACGCCTTTTACAGCCTTGGCTTGTGTATATCATATGATCGCCTGCTCGCCGTC
Organism: Actinernus sp. WN-2022; assembly: GCA_030867875.1. Taxonomy (NCBI): domain Eukaryota; kingdom Metazoa; phylum Cnidaria; class Anthozoa; order Actiniaria; family Actinernidae; genus Actinernus; species Actinernus sp. WN-2022. Next base: position 101,864,426 of record JAOWCC010000019.1, read on the forward strand.
TCTACAGAAATCGCCAACAGTGTTCTTGATAGGTGTAAATACGCCATTAAATATTATTGTGTCCTGTATTTTGTCGATGCCTTCATAGATCACCATCAAAATCCATTAGCAGGTGACAATAAAAAGGCCATTTATTATCATACACTGTATGTATCATACACTGTATACACTGTATTCTGTAATTTTTTCTCCTCTCATTTTCATGCACGGACAGATATTTTAAATTATTCGAAATTATCAATGTCTCAGCTAATGCCATTCGAATTGGCTTCGAAAACACTTACCTGGACATTGATCAATTCGGATATCATCAAAACCTCATTCTATAATTGTTTATCATTAAAATCATTATTGGTTATTGTCGCGATTAATTGTAGGTATGAGCGTGAAGGCGTCGTATGCCCATCCCAGTTGAGAAGAGGGTTATTTACCACCTCAGCTGTCGATAACATCGACCATAACACGAGTGCTACAACCTCTCAGACATCCTTCCACGGAACAGCCATTTCACTAGTGCAGCACCCGTCTACTATCAACAAAGGAACCCCAAGAGCCACAGACACGTTCGACCCCACTACGTCTTCTACCACCAAGACCATATCTCACCTTCCATCGAGTTACAGTGAAGTTCCTCCCATGACGAAACTCAACAGCGACTTACATGCTCCACTTGTTTTCGAGCAGTCCCTGTTTTCGAGTGTACCCTGCCCTTCATGATGCAAGTTTGATAGACGAGGAGAAGGAATGGCTTACAAGCACACAGAAGCTCATCTCCAAAGACAAACTTGACCCCAAAGATTGGGTGTCATGGGCAGCGTACAAAGCTTCACAATATGTGCTGTCTAGCTATCAGCCAGCAATAATCACCCTCCTGCCGATGTTTATTGAGAATGCACATTCTATGGCTATGATAGCACATAGCATTCGAGTTATCAAGGCTGCTGTGGAACATGTTAACCCCTCCCAAGCTCCAGTCATCGCTCTTGACCAGCCCTTGTTTGCCCTAGCCAAGCAAAAACAGTGGACACTACCTGAGTTCAGCGAGGATAAATTTGTAGTCATGATGGGGGGACTCCATATCGAGATGGCTTCCTTCAAAATGCTTGGAAAGTGGCTAAGTGGTAGTGGGTGGACAGAGGTGATGTGCAATGCAGGGGTTGCAACGCAAGGGGTTGCAGAATCCTTTCTGTTTGCAAGCCATGTGGCCCGCACAAGGCGAGCACATCAGGTGACAGCCGCAAGTCTGTACATCCTAATGGATAAAGCGTACAGTGATTACAAGTCGTCCTTACTAGAGGAGAGCGAGCACAGCAATATCCTGTCATTTGACGATTGGAAAGATGCAAGGGCAAAGTCACCGCATTGCCATTATTGGGCGTTAGTCCTTGACCTCGAGCTTATCTGCCTTCGGCTCGTGAGAGCGTTCAGAGAAGCAGACTTCACACGTTATGTTGATACAATCCGGAAGATTCTACCCTGGATGTTTGCCATGGACCATCCCAATTATGCCAGGTGGCTCTCGGTTCATTATCGGGATATGTGTCTCCTTCCGTCGAAGCATCCAGACATATACAACCACTTCTGCGACGGTGCATTTGTTGTACACAAGACCACCAGAGCATTCTCATCCATAGCGCTAGATCACGCCCACGAGCAAGTGAATGCTGAGGTGAAAGGTGAAGGAGGCGCCGTCGGTCTCACCGAACATCCAGCAGCTCTAAGAAGATGGATGGTGGCTGGCCCGGAGATATCCAGAATGATTCAAGAGTTCGAAGGAAGCATGTCCGCAGCAGAGCAACGAGACCACCATGAACAGAAGCCAGGTGTGCAATCAGCGTTCTCCCATGACGTCGTCAACACTGTGTCGTGCCTCGAAGAATTGGGTAATCCCTTTCTAGATGAAAGCGAGAACCTAATGGCGATCCATACAAGGGACATCATGGGCGATCAGGTTGTTAAACTCTGTTAGGAACGCGAGCAAGATTGGAGAGGAGCAGTTTAGGTCGTTTTTCAAGGGAAGATTCATTGATGGCAAGCCAGTTACAGACACTCTTAGAAGAACAACCTCCCTACTTTGAGTACTCCAATCAAGAAGGTAGTTTCAAAGGACAAGGCCAAGGTCAAAGTCTTGAAGGAGGACTGTTCCTTGTTCTCATGGCTTTACATAGCCTGCCAAAACCGTGATGGAAACTTGGAGGACTTCTTTACATATGAGAATCAGCCATGGCCGCCATCCCTCTCAGAACTCGGTCAACTTCGAGGAGGAGTGAAAGCAGACCTGTTGAAGTGCTTACCGTACACTACACCACAGAGTCCCGCGCAGCCAGCAGTAGACGCCGTCATTTTGGATGGTGCGGTGATCGTGCAGATGCTGGAGCCACGCGGCTCGCACATTCGACGAATACTCGACAACAGTCTTCGCACCTTACGTCTTGAAGCACCTCGAGACTGCTAAACGAGTCGATCTTGTGTGGGATGTTTATCAGGATGATTCGCTGAAGAAATCTCTTCGAGAAAAGAGAGGTGCTGGGCAGCGACGAAAAGTGGTAGACTCTACAAGAATCCCGCGCGACTGGAAAGGTTTCTTAAGAGTAGATGAGAACAAAGAAGAACTGTTCAAGCTTCTCGCAACAAAGGTACGTTTGACAAAAAAGGCAAAATTGAACAGCTTATGGATTGAAATGTTACATTACATTTATGTTTTGATTGCATTCTAGGTTGTTTCACTGGCAGTTCCTGAGGGTAAAGAGATCTACTCTACTCATGGTGAAAACGTGCTGTGCTCTTCCAACAGAACAGATCTAGATGTCCTCGCGCCATGCAACCACGAAGAGGCAGATACCCGTATTATGGTCCATGCTAATGATGCATCTTCGTGTGGATATCGACGCAGATGTGGTAGTTCTAGCGGTGTCCATTGTCAGCACCCTTCCCGTCGATGAGATGTGGATAACGCACGGACCCGGGAAGAATGTCCAGAATATCCCAGTGCATGCTATTGCCGCGTCCTTGGGTCCGGCTAAGTCATCAGCCATGCCATTGTTCCACGCACTCACTGGTTGCGATACAGTGTCATACTTCCGAGGACGTGGTAAAAAGACTGCCTGGGATGTATGGGGCGTTTTCCCGGAGCTGACAACAGTGCTGAGTGCCCTAAAGACATCACCCGAAGACATCGCAGAAGAGTCCATGGCTGTTCTAGAAAGGTTTGTTGTCCTTCTTTACGATCGCACAAGCATCCTGACGAGCGTTAATGAAGCAAGGCAACAGCTTTTCTCAAAGAGATCAAGAGAGCTTGACAGCATCCCGCCTACTCGAGCAGCACTTGATCAACATGTCAGGCGAGCAGTGCTTCAAGGAGGACATGTATGGAGTCAAACCCTTCTACGCCAGCAAGTGCTCCCAAGCCCTTCCGACTGGGGATGGCAGCTCCAAGGTCGCCACTGGTCTCCGTATTGGACAGCCCTCTCACAAGCAAAGAACACATGTTATGAACTCATCCGCTGTGGATGCAAAGTTTCATGTAGCGGGAGGTGCAAGTGTTTAAAGGCCAATCTGACATGCACCGGCCTGTGCTACTGTGGCGGCAATTGCCAACAGCAATAGAAGATAGCTAAGAACACGTTTCATTTGACATGAACTCGATAACTTGATTGTCGAGAACGAGATTGTTTACCCTCTCACTGAAATGTTTCAAGAGAACGAAATAAACTCCTCCGAGGGTTAACAGCTTCAAACCCTACCACCCCCTCCCCCCCCCCCCCCCCGGCCTCCCCCCAACTCCACGGGCCCCCTCCCCACTCCCCTTTTGAGTGAAAACGTTTTAGTAACTGCCGTTGTATTCTTGTCTCAAGAAAAAGTAGTTTTCAGTTCCAGAAACCTTGGAAATATCGATGATCTATAAATATATGAGATTTCACCACAGGGTACCCAACCAATAATGACAAGAAAAACAAATATGGTCATAGAATGGCATAGGAACACTAAAATCGATGTAAACATTAACAAAACAATACATTGAGTTGTTCCAGTGAGGTTGTGTTGTACAATTCCGGAACACGTGTAGTCTAAGGGGTTTTCTAGTTTTCAGCCTCGTTTCCATGCTGGCAGATTTCTGACATGCGCAGTTCTCGGCCCCAGGGCTTAACTTGACTTGGCCCTATATCAGGAAATATTCCCCTTAGGGTCATTAGTGATGTGTGAACGTTTCATGCTTTTATCACCAATTTGAACAATTTTGGTCGATAACAGCTGGACTACTATTGTTAACGAAAGCGAAGTGAAGAAAGTAAAATAAATTCCTTCTTCGAGGGTATATAAAATCAAAAGTTTCTTTAGGATAAATAAGGTAGATTTATTGAACGGTAATTTTAAAAGGCTACAGCTATTTTCTTGAATAGAGTCACTTGAATTTGCTCAAATCCTAGAACAATGGTGGTTATAACTAATCTCAGCGTTTTTAATCGTCCTAATATAAAATTTTGGTAAAATATCTATCACGTGACCAACCACGTGATCACAAAGAGTTGAAAATTTAACTAAAAACGGGGTGGTGCATTTTATATTTTAAGTAACGATTTTGTGTTTTTCTTATTACACTTGTGGTTGACTTTAAAGATCAGTCCGGAATGGTTGACCCTGATAGACTGTTAAGGCGAAAATATAGAAAACAGGTCACGTGACCTATTCTTGGAACCATTTTTTGCCATTTATATCCTCTTCAGTGATAAAAAGTCAACCATTCCGGACACAGTCTCATTTCCCATAACAAGCTTAACATTTCGAATCGAAAATCTGAAACAAAACAATAACTTCCGCCACCCCATTTTGATTTCTTTGTTTTATCAGCTTTAAGATCACGTGACCTTCAAAACACCAAAATACCAATCCTTAAATGTTAAGACACACGATTACCGTATTATTCCTAAGTTATAGGGTATTTCATACGTAAATGACAAAGATAGCGAATTTTGAATGTTTTATCAGAACGGTTCAAAAACCATGCCTTAACATGCTTGAGAAAATTCAAGGTCTTCTGTGCAGTCCAGAAAAATAAGATGATGACAAAGCCGGAGTTTGAAGCCCGTTCGTATCAATCGTCGGCAAACAAAAAAACTGGTAGTATCGTCGTGTACCGTTTAACCAACTGCGTCATAAAATTCTCTTTG